>JAMKQA010000035.1:0-61237 GCA_024699735.1 Posidonia australis
CCCTCAAGATAGTGCACAAGATTTAGTCCGTTCAGCAATTCCTTGTTAGGAGATCGTTCACCTCTTCTGAGGAGTCTCAAGCTAAGAAAGCTGAGGTGCGTTACAGATCATGGGTTACCCCACAATGGTTGTGCCCACACAGTGCTCAAATGTT
Organism: Posidonia australis; assembly: GCA_024699735.1. Taxonomy (NCBI): domain Eukaryota; kingdom Viridiplantae; phylum Streptophyta; class Magnoliopsida; order Alismatales; family Posidoniaceae; genus Posidonia; species Posidonia australis. Next base: position 155 of record JAMKQA010000035.1, read on the forward strand.
CTCTAGGCTTAGATCAAACAGTTAACTGAAAGTGATCGTGACAAGCTTCGGATTTGGGGAATCTCTACAAAGCTTTTGGATATCGCAAAGGTGGAGGTTTCACATTATTTCCCGTGTGCAGCTGCCCAATTCTGGAAGTCGAATCATCACATATTCTGCTTTGGGAGGATCGAATTGACCCCAACCCTGGAGGAGGTCCACAGAATTTGCTACCTACAGAGGTTCCTGGGACCCACCATGTTCATGCAGCGTGACGGGTATTCCTCAGTCTTGTGCAAGCTAACTAGCCTATCAACTAGCGAATGTGGTCGTCAGCTCATTTGTTCAGACGGAATCTCTCCCATGCTGACAGGAACATCTAGACGTCGGGCGGCAATCGAGACAGATGAACAAGGGAGGCCATGAATTCAATCATCAGGATCAGAATTCAAAGGTGAGGGAGGTGGCACCGAGATTCTTCTTGACGGACCAAATGCAGATGGGAGCATCTAGACTCCGAACGGCAGTTTAGACAGATGAACAAAAGGTAGGCCTTGAATCCATCCATCAAGATCGGAATTCAAAGGCGAAGGAGGTGGCACCGAGATTCGTCTAGACGGACGAAATCGTGGATGGGAGCAACTAGACTCCAGACGGCAGTCAAGACAAATGAACAAAAGGGAGGCCTTGTATCCGTCTACTAGGATCAAAATTCAAAGGCGAAGAAGATGGCACCGAGATTCGTCCTGACGGACCGAACCGCAGATGGGAGCATCAAGACTCTAGAGGGAAGTCTAGATAGATGAACAAAAGGGAGGCCTTGAATCCATCCACCAGGATCGGAATTCAAAGGCGAGGGAGGTGGCACTGAGCTTTGTCCGAACGGACCGAACCGCTAATGGGAGCATCTAGACTCCAGGCGGTAGTCTAGGAAGATGAAAAAAGGGAGGCGTTGAATCCATCTATCAAGACATGAATTCACAGGTGAGGAAGGTGGCAACGAGAATCGTCCTGAAGGACCGAACTACTGATGGGAGCATCTAGACTCCAGGAGACATTCTAGGCAGATGATCAAAAGGGTGGCTTCGAATCCGACCATCAAGATCAGAATTCAATGGTTAAGGAGGTGGCACTGAGATTCGTCCAAACGAACCGAACCGCATATGGGAGCATCTAAGCATCAAGCGACAGTCTAGACAGATGAACAAGGGAGGCCATGAATTCGTCCATCAGGATCGGAATTTGAAGGCGAGGGAGGTGGCACCAAGAGTCATCCCGACGGACCAAACCGCAGATGGGAGCATCTAGACTCCGAACTATCTTGATGGACGGATTCAAGGCCTCCCTTTTGTTCATCTGTCAAGACTCCAAACGGCAATCTCGACAAATGAACAAAAGGGAGGCCTTGAATCCATCCATAAGGATCGGAATTCAAAGGCGAAGGAGGTGGGACCGAGATTCGTCCAGACGGACCAAACCGTGGAAGGGAGAAACTAGACTCATGGTGGCAGTCTAAACAGATGAGAAAGGGAGGCCTCAAATCCGTCCATTAAGATCGGAATTCAAAGGCAAAGGAGGTGGCACCGACATTCGTCCTGACAGACCGAACCGTGGATGAAAGCATCTCAACTCCCCCTAGCGGTAGTCAAGAATGATGGAAAAGGGGAGGCCTTGAATCCGTCCATCAAGATCAGAATTCAATGGCGAGAGTGGTGGCACCGAGATTCGTCCTAACGGACCGAACCGTGGATGGGAGCATCTAGACTCTGGGCCGCAGTCTAGAAAGATGAACAAGAGTGGCCGTGAATTCGTCCATCAGGATCGGAATTCAAAGGAGAGAGAGGTGGCACTGAGATTCGTCCTGACGGATCGAACCGCAGATGGGAGCATCTAGGCTCTGGACGGTAGTCAAGAAAGATGAACAAACGGGAGGCCTTGAATCTATCCATCAAGATCGAAATTCAAAGGCGAGGGAGGTGGCACCGAGATTCGTCCAGACGGACCAACCCGCAGATGGGAGCATCTAGGCTTCGGACGGCAATCTAGAAGGATGAACTAAAGGGAGGCCTTGAATTCGTCCATTAGGATCAAAATTCAAAGGCGAAGGAGGTGGCACCGAAATTCGTCCCGACGGACCGAGCCGCGAATGGGAGCATCTAGACTCTGTGCAGTAGTCTAGACAGATGAACAAAAGGAAGGCCTAGAATCCGTCCATCAGGATCGGAATTCAAAGGCGAAGGAGGTGGCACCAAGATTCGTCCTGACGGACCGAACCCCGAAAAGGGGCATCTGGACTCCGTGCGGCATTCTCGGAAGATGAACGAAAGGGAGGCCTTGAATCCGTCCACCTGGATCGGAATTCAAAGGCGAGGGTGGTGGCACTGAGATTCGTCCTAATAGACCGAACCGCAGATGGGAGCATCTAGACTCCAGGCGGCTGTCTAGAAATATGAACAAGGGAGGACTTGAATCTGTCCAACAGGATCAGAATTCAAAGGCAAGAGAGGTGGCACTGAGATTCGTCCTGACGGACCAAATAGTGAAAACTCCGGGCGGCTGTCTAGAAATATGAACAAGGGAGGACTTGAATCTTTCCAACAGGATCAGAATTCAAAGGCAAGAGAGGTGGCACTGAGATTCGTCCTGACGGACCAAATAGTGAAAGGGAGCATCTAGACTCCGGGCTGTAGTCTAGAAAGAAGAACATGGGTGGCCTTGAATCCATCCATCAGGTTCAGAATTCAAAGGCAAGGGAGGTGGCACCGAGATTCGTCCTGACGGACCGATCGACAGATGGGAGCATCTAGACTCTGGACAGCAGTCTAGAAAGATGAACATACGGGAGGCCTTGAATATGTCCATCAGGAGCGGAATTCAAAGGCAAGGGAGGTGGCACCGAGATTTGTCCTGACGGACCAAACCGCGGATGGGTGCATCCAGACTCCGTCGACAGTCTAGAAAAACGAACAAAAGGGAGGCCTTGAATCCGTCCATTAGGATCAGAATTCAAAGGCGAAGGAGGTGGCACTGAGATTCATCCTGACGGACCGAACCATGGATGGGAGCATCTAGACTCCGTGTGGCTGTCTAGACAGATGAATAGAAAGGAGGCCTTGAATCCATCCACTAGGATCAAAATTCAAAGGTGAGGGCGGTGGCACTGAGATTCGTAATCACGTACCGAACCGCAGATGGGAGCATGTAGACTCCGTGCGGCAATCTTGAAAGATGAAAAAAGGGAGGCCTTGAATCCGTCCATCAGGATCAGAATTCAAAGGCGAAGGAGGTGGCATCAAGATTCGTCCTTACGGATCGAACCGCGGATGGGAGCACTACACTTTGGGTGGCAATCATGAAAGATGATAAAAAGGAGGACATGAATCTGTCCATCAGGATCGGAATTTAAAGGGGAAGGAGGTGGCACCGAGATTCATCTTGACGAACCGAACCGCGGATGGGAGAATCTATACTCCGGGTGGCTGTCTAGACAGATGCACAAAAGGGAGGCCTTGTATCCATCCTCCAGGATCGGAATTCAAAGGCAAAGATGGTGGCACCGAGATTCGTCCTGACATAACGAACCGCAGATGGGAGAATCTAGACTCCGGAAGGAAGTCTAGACTGATGAACAAAAGGAAGGCCTTGAATCCGTCCACCAGGATTGAAATTAAAAGGCGAGGGAGGTGGCACCAAGATTCGTCCAGATGGACCGAACCACGGATGGGAGCATCTAGACTCTGGGTGGCAGTCTAGAAAGATGAAGAAAGGGAGGCCTTGAATCTGTCTATCAGGACCAGAATTCAAAGGCGAGGGAGGTGGCACCGAGAATCCTCCTGAAGGACCGAACCACATGATGGAGCATCTAGACTCCGGGCGGCATTCTAGACAGATGATCAAATGGGTGTCCTCGAATCCGTGCATCAAGATCTGAATTCAATGGCGAAGGAGGTGGCACCGATATTTGTCTTGACGGACCGAACTGCGAATGGGAGCATTTAGACACCGGACGGCAGTCTAGACAGATGAACAAGGGAGGCCTTGAATCCATCCATCAAGATTAGAATTCAAAGGCGAGGGAGGTGGCACCGAGATTCATGCTGACGGATCGAACCACAGATGGGAGCATCTAGACTCCGAACGGCAGTCTTGATAGATGAACAAAATGGAGGCCTTGAATCCATCCATCAGGATCGAAATTCAAAGGTGATGGAGGTGGCACCGAGATTCGTCCAGATGGACCAAACCACAGATGGGAGCGTCAAGACACGAGGCAGCTGTCTAGACTGATGAAAAAGGGAGGCCTCGAATCCGTCCATTAGGATCGGAATTCAAAGGCGAATGAGATGGCACCGACATTCGTCCTAATAGACCGAACAGCGGATGAAAGCATCTAGACTCCCCCCAATGGTAGTCAAGAAAGATGGAAAAGGGGAGGCCTTGAATCCATCCATCAGGATCGGAATTCAAAGGCGAGAGAGGTGGCACCGAGATTCGTCCTGACGGACTGAACCGCGGATGGGAGAACGAAGTAAACCAATGTGTCATCTGTGAATAGGGAATGAGTGATAATTGGGCAGTCCTTGTGCATGAAGTAAGGAAGAAGGCTGCCATTCCTCTACAATCTGGATATGCCTCTACTCAGCACCTCCTCAGCCAATACAAACAGAGCAAGCAAGATAGGGTCTCCCTGTCTCAACCCTCTAGACCCCGTGAAGAACTCCGTAGAAGAACCATCAATAACCACAGAATAAGAGTTAACCACCACACATTGCTTAATTAAACTCAGATTAGCCTCATCGAAGCCAAACTTACTGAGCACCCCAAATAGGAATTCCCAATTCAGCCTATCATAGGCTTTCTCCATATCAATGCTTAGCACAACATTACCACCATCTTTGCCATGATCAATATGATGTATGAGTTCTTGAGCTAAGGCAATGTTTTCATGTATAAGTCTACCACTTACAAAAGCCCCTTGCTCTGGAGAGATAAGAATGGGTAGAAAAGAGCTCATCCTATCTGCTAATATCTTAGAAACCACTTTATAGCATACATTGCATAGGCTGATCGGTCTAAGGTTCGAAAAATCACACACCTGATCTTTCTTCAGAATTAATGATAGGAATGTGGCTTTCCAACTTTTGAGAAGAGGACTCCCATTGAAGAAAGCCTGAGTAGCCTCCACAACATCCTTTCCCACAATATCCCAGCAAGAGGTGAAGAAGAATACAGTGAATCCATCAGGGCCAAGTGAGTTTTCATGCTCCATAGAGAAGATGGTCTTTTTAATCTCCTCACTGGACGGAAGAGATTTGAGCAACATGTTATCCTCTGTCCTCACAGTAGATGGAATAACATCCAAAAGTTTTGGATTAGGAATACATCCTTCCTCCTGGAGTAAACTCATGAAGAAGGTCCTCCCCATTTGTAACATATTCGGTCTATCATTTAGGCATTCTTTCAATAAGTGGGAAAAAATATTATTTCTTCGTCTATCTTAAAGCGTAGAGTGGAAGTACTTGCTATTCTTATCTCCCACCATCAACCACTGAACTCTAGCCTTCTGTTTCAGAAATATTTCCAACTATCTTTCATTCTCCATATACTCTTTTCTAGTAGACATGTATTGCTCCCAGACATTCTCATCCCATGCCTCCTAAAGACACTCATCCAAACTGGATATCTTAGAAAGGAGATGTTCATGTCTATGAGTAACACTCCCAAAGATATGTTTGTTCCACCATTTAATGTTCTGTTTGAGGCGCTTAAGTTTCAAACTTAAATTGAGCATAGGGCAAGAATTAGCAGCATAATTCCATTTGTCTCTCACAAAGTCCATAAACTCAGGGTGTTCAACCCACATAGACTGAAACTTAAAAGGGCTAGGGCCACCAGACCATGGAGCTTGTATAGAGATCAACATAGGGGCATGATCAGAAAAGACTCTATCAAGATAAGAGACTAAATGTGAAACCAGGTCTAACCATTCATCATTCCCTAACACCATGTCCAACCGTTTGTAAATCCTATTAATTGCTTGTTGGTTATTACACTAGGATAAAAGGTTGCCTAAATGGTGTGGTTCCCCAAGGCTAGTAAATTGAATAAAGTCCCCAAAAATCATCAGAGCTGGGGAAATCAAATTCCCCTCTACCAATAAACTTAGAAGACTTAAGAGCACAATTCCAGTCTCCTCCCACAAACCAAGGAGTACTGGTGGCAGCTCCCACATTTAGCAAGTCCACCAACAAGTCTCTTCTTTTATTCCTCTCACATGATACATACATACAAGTGAACTGTCCAGGCTTTCCGGAATAGTCATGAACTGCAAAGGTCGAAACTTGGTCATACTCCTCAATATTAGTAAGAGTGAGGGAATTCTTCCAAAGCACCCAGATCTTAGAACCAAAGACAGAATTGACCCAGAAATTATCCATCAAAAGTTGTTTACAAATACTTTCAACCTTCCTTTCCCCTACCATGGCTTCAAGAATGCCTACTAGCTCCACTTTGTATTTCTTTATTAAATCTTTGAGATGGGATATAGTGGGATAGTTTCCAATTCCCCTACAATTCCATATAATTGTGTTAAATATAACTCTCATTCTTAGAGTGATATGACTGACTGAAGAACCTAGTGGAAGTCCCAATCTTACTCCTGAGGTTGTACCTCTGAGCATTTGGCCTAGTAGCTCTTTGTTTCTTTCTTGTCTTGCTGTCTAGTTTCATATCCCCATGCTCAGACATAGTTTCTAGAATCCTGGATCCAGAATCCGAAGCAAATACCTCAACACCAACCAGAGTCTCCTCTGAATGCATGTCGATCCCAGGAATCCTAGAGCGATCCCTGGACCCTAAAACTTCCTCATATTCTTGCTATAAATCAGCAGTGAAACCTTCAGGTAACACCCCTTGTTTGTTTGTCTCAATTACGACTGGGTGAGAAGCCTATACCACAATCCTTTTCAAAGATTAGGGCCATCATCACTACTAGGATCATTATTCTCCACCAACAATTCTCTGAAGTCCATCTCCATTTGAGAAGCAACATCTATGAGGGCAGGACACGCTTCCTTGATTTCAGCCATTGTGTAATTCGCATCCCTCAGCATTTTTATGTCATCTTTAATGCTCCTTCTAGAGCCAAAGAGGTACCCCTGGTCAGTTGTGTTATGATTCAGATCTTTCGCATGTGATTGTTTGAGTCCTTCCTTCTTGTTGTCCAAACTATTTTGATCAACTAGGTTGTTGAGATCAACTTCAAGTTTAGCAGGAGGGGAACATACCTCTACCTCTTCTACAATATCTTCCTTTGTTCCCAGCACAGTAATTTCATCAGGGTTACAAGCTTCTCTACCATTGGAACTATGTTTTTGCATGATTTCAACCTTCATTTCCTTAGACAAAAAATTTTGCTGAACAATGTTTGAAGTATCTAAATCCTTGGGACTATTCCTCTCTAGCTTAGAATTGAGTTGGATTGAAGTGAGCTCCCCAGCTGGTTGCTCATGCTTGTTCAATAAATTGGATTGATGTTGGATGAATTTCTCTAACCTTTTATTTGGTAGCTCCCATGGAAGGTCATCTTCATGTTGAAACTTCGATCTGCCAGATGAGAGTTTAGGCTCCTCCATCCTTTTTTCCTTCTCAGCATTGGTCCTCGCTTTAAGAAGTATTTCAGCTTCCTTCAATTCATAATTCACCTTATTAGATATATTCTCTTTAGCTTTCTTAACTGCAGAGACTATGGATCTAGCTGACTTCTTATTATTATTGCCTGGCTTTACCTCCACCCTGACTCCTGATTCTGTCACAGGATGAGGAACCTCATCCAATTGGGGTGAAGCATAACCTCAAGGTGCATCCTTACTGGCCTCATTAGATTCTCCTCTATCTTCCCCTGACCGCTTTTGAAAAAATTGCTGAAACACTAGATCATGCTCCTTGACAACCCCTCTATTGGAGGACCCACTTTCCAATGCTTTTTACCAGCAACAGTGGTCCAACTCCTTTCTTCGAGGGTCTTTGAAGTGTTACCATCCAGAACCACATCCTTTCCTTTACGACCCAAGAGAGAAAGCTTCTTAGCCTCCACCAGATCTTTCTCAAATTGCTCATCCTTCTAAGTTTCATTGATTTTGATCCCTGGCAGCCCAAATTTTGTGTTTTTAGCACTTTTTACTCCCCCCAACCTGAATTTTTTGTTTGCTCTTTTCCTGGCACTTTTAGAGTGGCCTGCTTTACTATTAACCTTCCCTTCCACTGATTCTTTCTCTTTAGGATTCTCAACATTCTTGAAACTAACTGTTTGACCATCCTGCTTTTGTCTTCTACATTCTGTAGTCAAATGCCCAATCATAAAACAGAACTGGCAATACGAGGGCAGGGATCTGCCATAATCCACCTCCTATTTGATAATCTGGCCTCCATTATCTATGGTGATAAACTTCTTTATCGGCTTTGCAAGTTCCATTTCAACATAGACATAGGCATAGCCAGGCCTACTGACTATAGAAACATCTCATTGCATGCATAAAAACTTCCCAATTGATCCTGCTAAAGATTGAATAGCACCAGGATCATGCAAGTGAGCTCTAAGCACAGGAAAACCAACCCAAACCGGAGTGCATGATGACTCAGAACCAATCGAGAAATTGGGAGACCATCTGAACACTCTCATTTTTTTTCCTTTGATAAACCATGCCTCTTTAATGTATGCTTTAATGAAGTCCTCCCTATTTGTGAAGCAAATCAAAATGTGTCTCTGATCAAGTGCCACAAGGAAAATTTCCTCTTGAAAAGTCATGATATTTTTCATGGATGTGAGCACCTCATCAGTGCAGGCCTGCCTGTTGTAAACTTGCCAATCAAAGTCCAAGAAAACGGTACTGCCATCTGACTCACCTCCTCTGCTAAGAATTGAATAACCTCCTCACCAACAATCTGCACCAGTTTCTTCACCAGAACACTAGGGAAATGGGGAGCTAGATGCATCTCTCGTGTAGCGGCAGCGAAAGAAATGGGTCTGCATTTATCAGGAACAGCTCTCGGGTTATGGAATTTCACTAGTAATTTTAAGGGATCACCCGGATTCAAACTTACATCCCCACGCCCAACCCCAGAGGCGTGCCGTAGTGCATCCATACGCTCAGGCCTCCTCAGTTCAGAAATCAGAATGCCCATGCCCAAGTCCTGACTAGCTCTAGACTCCGACTCCGGTGATACCTCTCCCATAGGCGCGACACCCAGCATCCCAAAGCGGCCGCACTGGCATTAGAAAACAGCCAGTAATGAGCAGCCTGGAGCTAGATCAAGCTCCAAAGAGCTGATCCAGCCCCAGGAGGGGAAAACGACGATGACTAACATAGAATCATGAAGACCAACACAATCCTCGCAGAGGGAAATGACCTTGAAGCACGGGAATCACCGAGCAAGAGTGCCTGAAGATGGTCGCCCCCTATACGCGAGAGTATCTCTCTCCACCGCCATTAGGGTTTCAGGGTTTTGAGCTTAATTACATCTAAACCCTAGGATAATCCCTAAACCAAATTCAAAATCCTAATCCAAACCCTACACCCTAGGTTAAACCCCAAACCAAACTCAAAACCCTAATCCAAACCCTAAACCAAATTCAAAACCCTAATCCAAAACCTAAACCCTAGGTTAAACCCTAAGCCCTAGGTTAAACCCTAAACCAATTCAAAACCCTAATCCCTAGGTTAAACTCTAATACAAACCATAAACCCTAGGTCAAACCCTAAGACAAACGCTAAGCCATAAGTCAAACCACAAACCCTAATGTCAAACGCTAACAACCTAACAAACTTCCACTTCCTCATAACTACTCTAATAAACTCATGTAACAAACTAAACTCTCTAACTAACTCCCACTCCAACTTAACAACCTCTAACCACCTGTAACAACCTTTAACTACTTAAACAAACTCTAACAACTTCCCACTTAATGTAACAAACTCTAACAACTTAGTCCAACAACCTCTAACTAATCACAACAACCCATAACCACCATGGCAAGCCTATAAATAACCCCATTTGAAAGTGAGAAGGGGTTGTTGGAAGTTTTGAGAGGAGAGCCCCCAAAGATTTTTCCTCCCAAGCATAGCAACTAGAGGGGTCAAGGAGCTGAGAGGAGGCTCGAGGAGGATGAAAATCTGAGTTTCCAACCATCTCCGGTGAGCTCAGACAGCCAACTCCACTGTCAGACCAGGTATGCCCTCCACTAACTTCAATTTACGTCAAGAATGGTTTCCTAGGTCTCCCTCTACCTTCCCTAGTCGATTCCAATAGAGCCAAAGGTCTTCCCTAGCTAGAATCGTGGTTTCAGGCCTCACTAGAGTCGTTTTCCGGTGACCTAGGTGGGGGCACGAATCCAGTGATCGATTCATGCCCCAGCCAGCTCAATCCTCTCTCCCAGAGGTCCCTCTTACCTCTCTAGTCCCTAGTGCACTGTTTCATTGCTTCCTTTAGCCTCCAATAGCTAATCGCCGGAGTCGTGCGTCATTGCTGTCACCGTCGTCGGAGATGACGACTTGTAACGACGACAGACCGCGCTCTTACAGCCCCACCGTGCCTCTTCGAGCCTCCAAGAATGTACCACGACATGACCCTAACACTCCAGAGCCATCAGTGTCGAGCCTCGTGTTGTAAATCACTCCCGCAACCATGCTCACCTGAGAAGACGACGGCGACGGTAGGTGGAACCCAACATCGCGTGATCTTTTTCCATTTTGGCCTCTATAGGAAGGGGAATGCTCCACACATCATCCTAATGCCACCAAGAGCTTTGAGTCACAGCCCCATGGCCTCCAGGTACCTCCTTCCACAGCACCGTCGCCGGAGTGGTGTCAACGGCGAGAGAGGTAGGGGGCCATTTCCGACTGTCGATCCTCAGATCTAGACCATTGGATCTTCTCCCCTCTTTCTCCTCTTGCTCCCAGTGTAGCCTGATGGATGATCAAGTGTCGGGATGCCCCGAAAGGGATTCCCAGGCCATCGTCGACGACGGAGTTTCGTCGTCGACAGCCACTGTCTCTTTTTTCTAATAAAAAATTTTAAAAAATAAGTTTTCTTTGAATAAACTTCTGTACTTTTGTTTTCTTACATTTAGGTTCTTATTTTCTTACAAACAGGTCCTTTTTTTTACATTTATGTCCCTACATATATTTTTAAATCATTTAAATGATATTCGTCTTGAAGTATTGTAGAGGAACCTCTGTAAATTCTTGAAAATGTTTTCCAAGCTTAAAAGTTTGACAAAAACCCCTGATTTACTTTTCTTACATTTTAAATCCAGCATTTTTGCATTTGAAACCCTGAGCATTGTTAAAATTGTTCTGAATGCATGTTTCCCTATCAAAATTGCAAATTAAACCCTAAGAGTTCAAATGTTTGCTCAAATGTGACCTGAATTGCATTTTAGCCCCTGAATATTACTGATTTCTCACTGAATGCATGTTTTCTAGGGTAAATTTGCATGCAATCCCTGAAAATTTCTATTTTCAAACATGGACACTTTTTCTTGCATATTTAACCCTGAATTTCTTCAGAATTGCATTAAATACATGTTTTAATGGCAAAGTTGCATCCTAGGAATCTTTAATTTGACCAAAAATGCACAGATTTGCGCATTTGACCCTAGATTTTTCAAAATTACATAAAATGTGTTTTTCTATTTATTTTTGATGATTTAGCTTCAGAATTTCAATTTTCATTTAGAATTTGGGATTTTTGCACAAAAGTCCCAGGGATTTACATTTTTACACTCACACATGCATTTTGTACATTTTGTTGCTATTTTTCATGCATATCTTCTCATGTTTTCTTTCTTGCACTATGCACACACTTCTAGCTCTTTTCAAACTCGTTGTCAAAATGTTTCCCGATTTTCTTCTAACTTTTACGTTTCGGATTTGATTTGGCTTTCCATCACCCGAGGGCGTACATTAACAGGCTTAACAATGCCGACATTGTCCCGATTGAGGATTATTTTCCCAATTTGATTTTCTCGGATTTCTTCGAGTTTCTGCTGATTTGGGTGATGCCTTCCGAGTGTCTCTCGATTTTCACGATTTTTCTCATCGCCCACGGGTGTACAGTAAAGCTACATTCTCAATGCCTACAATTGTCCCTCGGATTATCTTTTTCCCTTTTATTCATTTCATTTCTTTGATTTAGCATGTTTCCAGTCATCTTAAGTATGTGCATTTAGAATAGGTAGGCATACACACAGTAGACCATTAGCAAGCAAGAAACCTAGAAGGACCGATTTCTTCGGGCTCATGGGGGTGCCTAACCCCTTCCCCATGTGTAATAAGAATCCTTACCCTCTTTCTAGCCCGCATTGATTTGTGTACTACATCCATTAGGCACAGAGCATGCATATGTTTTCTTCACCTTAGCTTCTTTTAGATTTTTCCTTTGTGTTTGTTCTTCCTCGTCTTTCCATTAAAAGACTAGGTGGTGACTCCTTTCCTATCTTTCCATGGTGTTTTCTAGTTTGATCTTCTTCTCGGGATTCACCATCTTTGTTGTGACCATATCGGGACTCCTCGTGTGCTTCCACGCACCGTAGGAGAGCCGTGCAGGGTTCCACTGGCATGGTCACAGGAATTGGCAACTCCGCTGGGGATAACCAGATTCTGGCTTTCGTTTTGGTTTTCTTGCTTGGCTTTGGTCTATATACTTCGTGTTTGTTTGATTGTTCTGTTTCCATGTACATATTTGATTGAACATTCTTTTTTGTGCCTTTTTACACCATTGCTATGCCAGGATTTAGAACAGAAACCTTACTTTTCTGACCACTGTCAAAACCTAAAACCCATGAGTGCATTCTGTGTGGTCAACCCCATATGGGACATGAATGGTGAGAGAGTGCACTTTAGGACATTCATTTGCATTGTGTGTCATGGCATGCCACTTTAATAACTCGCATTTGTCTGTGCATCATTGTTTAGGTTCTGATACCTGTTTCTCTTGCCTATTTTCCCAGGTAGCTTGTTGTGAGGTCCTCAGCTAGGAGCTCAAGTGTCTCTGTTGCGAGCGGCCTCCTGTGGTTGTCTTCTATTGCCTTTTCTGAAGTACTGATCACTTTTTGACTGTGGTTCGTTATAGAGCTCGTGCGTTTGTCATTGTCGTAGCTTCATTCATATTTGTTCGCAGTCAACCATGGCCCAACCGACCAGCAAACCTCCTATTGTTGTTCTAGATGAAATCCCAGATTCGGTTCCTCCATCTTTCACTTCTTCTAATTTCCCTTCCCTCCATACATTCCTTTTTGGAGTTCAAGGGGACTCTGAACCCACTTTGGGGCATACCAAAGCACTCATCGCTCGGGATCCTGTCGTCGAATCCATTGCGATGATCTCCACACAGGTTCCAAAAATGCTAGATGCACCTCTTTCCATGGGCTTTCCTATTCCAGGAATTCAGTCGACTACGGCTACTACCACCATAGGGTCCGTACCTCTCTCGCTCTTGCTTTTTGACCCATCCAATGGTGAGTCTTCTGCCATGCAACCATAGCATCTGATGGTTCTCGCAAGGAGGTCGCAATGCATGGCTCTCTACCCTGGTCCTACTTCTGCTCCTTTTCCCTTGACCCCTGAGGTTCCTATGAAGACCACCCTAGTGTTGCAAGCTCACCCCACTACACTATCGCCCATTCCATCGCCTCAACTCTTCACCACTTCGGCGATGAGGGCGTCATCTTTGCCGCCTCCACCTTCATTGTACTATGCACAACATGTGACTCCATCACCTGGTGGCCAGTCGTTTGGGCTGGCTAGAGTGCAGCATGCCTCGAGCTCGTTGCTTGGAATCATACTGGCACAACAACTATTGCTCCCTCACACTACATCTTGCACGACACAGCATGCAATCCTTTCATTCCCTTTGCATCAAATTCAGCCTCATCAACGAATGACATCTTTACACTCATCACCTACGCAAGGGTATGTTGTCCTTTATGACTTGACACCAAGAGGCATTAGAGTGGATCCGGAGGAGTGCACACGCACGACCCATACGGCATACGTGGCACCCGCATCAGCTGCTCCTACCTCGTCAATAGCAAGTTCAGATGCTCTCCTGGCAAGGATCAGCAATCTGGAAAGAGCACTTCATCAAGTGCAAGGCAAGGAACACCAGTCCTTCCACTTCCAGGACCTCTGCTATTTTCCAGAGGCGACACTCCCCTCGAATTTCCACATCTTGGAATTTGAAAAATATAATGGTAGTGGCTGCCCAATATCTCATTTAAAGGCGTACTACGGAGAGCTCACGCAACTTCAAAGCGATGAGAGGCTTCTTATCCGCTTGATCCAGAAAAGTTTGATAGGGTCGGCACTTAAATCGTTTACATCCCTCGACATGGCCTCTATCAGGACTTGGAATGACCTCTTTAAGGCGTTCCTGGAGTAATACTCCTTCAATCTTGACTTGATCCCTAAGCGAGAGATTCTTGTCGCAATCCGGCAAAGCCCCCGTGAGTCATTTGGGGAGTATGTCGGTCGTTGGCGTACACTAGCCTCCTAGATCAAGAATAGGCCCCCCTGATGAGGAGTCTATCGAGATCATTATAAAAAGAGCACAACCAGCGACTAGGGCTTTGCTCAACATTCAGCCCATCACTACTTTTGCATCTCTAATTCGGGCTGGCACTCGGGTGGAGAATTCGCTGAAAGGTGAGAACTTCCCGACACTCTCTACATTCGCCAAGCAGGCCACTTCTTCTGGTAGTAGCTTCAACAACAACACTGTCAACATCGGCAACGTCAAGAGGGTAGCTGTCGCATTCATCAAACCTTCTAAGAAGCCTACTAGAGTGGAGTGCCAACCTAATCAGAACCAATTAGCATTTGCACCTAGCTATCCAGACACCACATACACACACTCCACCGTTGAGCCAGTGCATCACGTCGCACCGGTTCGACAAGAATGACAACCTAAGTAAAGGCGCGGTCATCGCACTAAAAGTGACTTCACTCTACTTAGAAGGCCGCTGAGTGCCCTCTTCCCTCAGATTGTGTCACTTCTACGACTCCCAGATCCTCGTTTGCCACCAAACCCACTCCCAAGGTGGTATGACATAGCTGCGCATTGCGATTATCATCGAGCCCCAGGACACTCAACTGATAATTGCCACACTCTCTGGGATGTTGTTCAAAGCTTGATCGACAACGGAGCTATTGTCGTCAACGCGTAGGAGGCAGTATCCACACCTGCACCAACATCTGCACACCCTAGTGTAGGCAACCTCTCCTCATCTAAGCATGCAAGCTTTGAGGATGTTTGAACTTCGGGGCTTTTCCTCTATCTCCCAGTTCTTTCCTGGGGAATCCATCTGGCCTCATTAGCCTAGTTTGTTCTTTTGTCTTTTCTGCAACATTCACATATGTCGCTCTCGTTCTAGTTCCTCGTTTTCCTAGTTTGACCTCTTGTCTTTTCTCAATTCTATCCGACGACACACATATATGCCACTCTTGTTCTTGTTCAATGCAGGGAATCTAATCTAAAGTTTGCCAGTTTGCCATGCACTGATCTGACCCAGTACGTGCAAATACCCTAGATCAAGTAGGAGAAAGATGTCACAGCAAATATCAGCTCCAACAGAGATATAATCTTAATGTCACCATCAAATTCAACATTCATAGTGACAATATCAATTTCAATAATGGTTTTGATGGCTTCAGTTACACCAACCTTGATTTCGGTTTCCAGTTGCACTACAAGGAGTTACTTTGAACCCAATGGCATCGACAAAACAGCAACAACAAGGACTATAGCTGTATCCTTTTCCTTTGTTCCTTTGTTTTCTTTTTTGCATCACCATTTATCAAAACACAAAAAAAATAATAGAAAAATCACAAAAGTTGAATAAAATAAAATAAAACAAAATACAAAATAGAAAAACATTAAGAACAATAGAAAATAATAGTTTGCTTGTCATTAACTTTCTACTTGATGATGAAAAATTGGAAAAGCTCGCCTATGTCAGAATGGATTATCCCTCCTCAGTTGTCACTACTTAGACGACCAAGTTAGCAAGGGAGCCACCAAACATCAAAGCCAGACGAAATGTCCAAGCTCCGCAAGGATCCTACACCTCCAAGTGGGAGATAAAATGTTATGGGTGACTGAGAGTGTGAGCCAGAAAAGAAAACATACATTCGCATGGGCATAAAAGAAATTAGAAGACAGAAGTTAGCCCAAGAATGAGAGGCATGCATTATGGCTCTACCCATACCGTACCTTGGAGAGGAGTTGGAGTATGCACTCAGTAAAATCACACCTTTAAGGGACTGACCCACCCTCTTGCAATAAAGGCCTCCTGAATAGATCAGACGCTTATTACCTCCAAATCAAGGTTAGAGTGAAACCACACGTCTATGAGGGAGTAAAAGAAAAGACAATGATATTGAAAAGAAAAAAGTAGGTGCAAGACCTTAAAGAGTTTGGCATGGAGCCAGGACCATTACAATACCTTACAGTGAATTCGAGTTCCACCACTACCCAACGAGAGCCACCTAATGGCTTGCGAATCTTTGTAGTGTCAACTGAGTCGAAGGTGTCATCCTCCTCTAACAGGCATACAACTTTCCAACCAAACTGTGGGCAAACAAACAACTGAGCTAAACAAGCAAACAATCCAGATAATGAACTCATTGAACAAGCAAAGCAATAAAAAAGCAACCAAACTCACACTTAATCAACAAGACATGCATTTCTTGATCAAACAAAAAGGCCATTCTTAAATAACTAAATTGCTCACAATAATAAAGTCCACCACAATAGTCATAATCATCACAGTTTTGTTTCGATGAATTCTTTTTTGTTTGCATATGGACTTGTTCAACAGGATTTTCGTCAAGTACCTTCGACCAGGGGCATGTCAACTGCTCTTTGGTCGAAAGTCACATATCAGGCGCCTGATAGAACATCAACTTACTATGTAACTGAATGAGAGCCTTCTACCAAGGGCATGTAAGCTGCTTTGTGGAAAGGAGGATTGTTTTGAGAACGCTTGGTGCAAATTATTGTCCAAACGATGGTCAGGTGCACAGTCTCATAGTGAAGTGACATTCAATACATAGTGGCTCCTACAAAGCGACAACTACAGCAGGACATTGCAGCGAGTCAATCATCAGATCTAGGGCATCGTTGGCATGTCACAAACACTCTGAATTCACGATGGCATTGGCCATAGACAACAGATCATCAGCTGCATGAATCAATATTCCCCACAGTGGCAATGATCCAGGGTGCACTAGTACTTGAATAAGATCCCCATGCCGAACTTTTGTTGGCTAAACCAGTTATCTAGGCCCCTAGCTTTCTTCTACTGCTTTCTTTCAACAACATCCTTAGCTCTCCGATACCAGGGGCATGTCAGCTGCCATTTGGTATTGTTCACCTAATCTTGGTATTATGTCATTTGCCCTTTTGATATCTTGCCTTCCGAACCGTCACCAACTGTCTCTCAGTTGGAGTGTTCGCTTTTCATATTTTTGAACCATCACCGCCTACTACTCGAATGATGTGTCCATTTATCCTCCTTCAGGACCATCATCGATAGCCACTCGGTTGGCGTGTTCACTTTTTGGATTTCCAAACCATCACCTCCTAACTCCAGGATAATGTGTTCGTTTATCCTTTTTCTGGACCATCACCGACTACCTCTAGGTTGGCGTGTTCGCTTTTCGGATTTTCAAACCATCACCGCCTGCTTCTCGGATGACTTGTACGTTTATCCTCCTTCTGGACCATCACTGACAGCCTCTCAGTTGGCGTGTTCGCTTTTTGGATTTCCGAACCATCACCGCTTGTTCTCGGATGATGTCTCTGGTTGTCCACCTTCGGAACCGTCACCGACTGCCTCTTAGTTGTCATGTTCGCTTTTCGGATTTTTGAACCATCACCGCCTGCTTCCTGGATGATGTGTTTGCTTATCCGTCTTCTGAACCGTCACCGACTGCCTCTCGATTGGTGTGTTCATTTTTTCTCCTTCTAAACCATCACCGACTGCCTCTTGATTGGCATGTTCGCTTTTCGGATTTTTGAACCATCACCGCCTACTTCTCGAATGATGTGTTTGGTTTTCTTCCCTTTGGATCATCACCAACTGCCTTTCGGCTGCCATGTTTGCTTTTTGGATTTCCGAACCACCACCGCCTACTTCTTGGATGATGTGTTCAGTTGCCCTCCTCTTGAGTCGTCATCGACTACCTCTCGATTGGCGTGTTCACTTTTTGGGTTTTCGAACCATCATCGCCTGCTTCTTGAATGATGTGTTTGTTTATCCTCCTTCAGGACCATCACTGACTGCCTCTCAGTTGGTGTGTTCACTTTTCAGATTTTCGAACCATCACTGCTTGCTTCTCAGATGATGTGTTCGTTTATCCTCCATCTGGACCGTCACCGACTGCCTCTTGGTTTCCGTGTTCGCTTTTTGGATTTCTGAACAATCACCGCCTGCTTCTCTGATGATGTGTTTGGTTTTCCTCCATTTGGACCATCACCGACTGCCTCACATTTGGCATGTTCGCTTTTCGGATTTCAGAACCATTACCGCTTGCTTCCCGAATGATGTGTTTGATTGTCCTCCTTCTGAACCGTCACTGACTACCTCTCGGTTGGCATGTTCGCTTTTTGGATATTCGAACCATCACCCCTGCTTCTCGGATGATGTGTTTGTTTATCCTCCTTCAGAACCGTCACCGACTGCCTCTCGGTTGAAGTGCTCATTTTTTCTCTTTTAGAACCATCACCGAATGCCTCTCGATTGGCGTGTTCACCATTCAGATTTCTGAACCATCACGGACTGCTTCTCGGATGATGTGTTTGGTTTTCCACCCTCTGGACCGACACTAACTACCTCACAATTAGCATGTTCACTTTTCGGATTTCCAAACCATCACCGATTGCATCTTGGATGATGTGCTCGGTTGCCCTCCTTCAGAGTTGTCACCAACAGCCTCTCGGTTGGCGTGGTCGCTTTTCTAGTTTTTGATCCATCACCGCCTGCTTCTTGAATGATGTGTTCGGTTATCCTCCTTCTGGACAGTCACCGACTGCCTCTCGATTGGTGTGTTCGCTTTTCGAGTATCTGAACCTTCACTACATGCTTCTCAGATGATGTGTTCGTTTATCCTCCTTTTGAACCATCACTAACTGCCTCTCGGTTAGCGTGTTCGCTTTTTGGATTTTCGAACCATCACTACCTACTTCTCGGATGATGTGTTTGGTTTTCCTCCTTCTGAACTGTCATCGGTTGCCTCTCAATTGCCGTGTTTGCTTTCCAGATTTCCGAACCATCGCCGCCAACTTCTCCAGTGATGTGTTCGGTTGTCCTCTGTCTGAATCGTCACCGACTGCCTCTCGGTTGGCGTGTTAGCTTTTCGAATTTTTGAACCATAACTGCCTGCTTCTTGAATGATGTGTTTGTTTATCCACCTTCTGGACCGTCACCAACTGCCTCTCGGTAGGCGTGTTCGCTTTTCAGATTTTCGAACCATCACTACCTGCTTCTCGGATGATGTGTTCGTTTATCCACCTTCTGGACCATCACCGACTGCCTCTTGGTTGGCGTGTTCGCTTTTTAGATTTTTGAACCATCACCGCCTCCTTCTCGGATGATGTGTTTGGTTGTCCTCCTTCGGGACCATCATCAACTACCTCTCTATTGGTGTCTCCGCTTTTCACATTTCGGAACCATCACCACCTACTTCTGGCATGATTTGTTTGGTTGTCCTCCTTCAGGACCATCATCAACTGCCTCTTTGCTGGCGTCTCCACTTTTCTGATTTCCGAACCATCACCGCCTGCTTCTCGGATGATGTATTCGGTTGTCCTCCTTCGAAACCGTCACCGACTGCCTCTAGGTTGGCGTATTCGCTTTTTCGAATTTTCGAACCATCACCGCCTACTTCTCGGAAGATGTGTTCCTTTATCCTCCTTCCGAACCATCACCGACTGCCTCTCCATTGGCATGTTCTTTTTTTCACCATCTGAACCGTCACCGACTGCCTCTTAGTTGGCGTGTTCGCTTTTCTGATTTTTGAACCATCACCACCTTCTTCTCGGATAATGTATTCGGTTTTCCTCCTTCAGCACCGTCACCAATTGCCTCTCAGTTGGCATGTTCGCTTTACTGATTTCCAAACCATATCTGCCTGCTTCTCGAATGATGTGTTTGTTTCTCCTCCTTCTGGACCGCAACCGACTGTCTCTCTGTTGGCGTGTTCGCTTTTAGGATTTTCGAACCATCACCGCCTACTTCTCTGATGATGTGTTCGTTTATCCTCCTTCTGAACCATCATCGACTACCTCTCGATTGGCGTGTTCGTTTTTTCTCCTTCTGAACCGTCACTGACAGCCACCTAGTTGGCATGTTCACTTTTCAGATTTCCGAACCATCACCACCTGCTTCTAGGATAATGTGTTCGATTTTCCTCCTTTTGTACAGTCACTAACTTCCTCTTGGTTGGCGTGTTCGCTTTTTGGATTTCCAAACCATCACCGCCTACTTCTCAGTTGATGTGTTCGGTTGCCAACCTTTTGGAGCCGTCACCAACAACCTCTCGGTTGGCGTGTTCGCTTTTCAGGTTTCTGAACCATCACCACCTGCTTCTCAAATGAAGTTTTCGGTTATCCTCCTTTCAGACCATCACCGACTGCCTCTCGATCAGTGTGTTTTCTTTTCGGGTTTTCGAACCATCACCGCCTACTTCTCGGATGAAGTTTTCGGTTATCCTCCTTTTGGACCGTCACCGACTGCCTCTCGGTCGGTGTGTTCGCTTTTCGTGTTTCTGAACCATCACCTCCTGCTTCTTGGACGATGTGTTCGGTTGTCCTTCATCTGAACCGTCACTGACTGCCTCTCGGTTGGCATGTTCGCTTTTCGAATTTTCGAACCATCATCGTCGAATTCTCGGATGATGTGTTACGTTATCCTCCTTCTCAACTGTCATCAATAGCCTCTCGGTTGGCGTGTTCGCTTTTCGGATTTCAGAACCATCACCACCTACTTCTTGGATGATGTGTTCATTTATCCTTCTGCTGGACCATCATCGACTGTCTCTCAGTTGGCGTGTTGGCTTTTTAGATTTTCGAACCATCATCGCCTGCTTCTCGGGTGCTATGTTCGTTTATCCTCCTTCTAGACCATCACTGACTACCACTAAGTTTGCATGTTCATTTTTTCTCCATCTGAACCGTAACCGACTACCACTCGGTTGGCGAGTTCGCTTTTCGAATTTCCGAACCATCACTGCCTGTGGATGATGTGTTCAGTTTTCCTCCATCTGGATTGTCACCGACTGCCTCTCGGTTGGCGTGTTCACTTTTTGGATTTCCAAACCATCACAACCTACTTCTTGGATGATGTGTTTGGTTGCCCACCTTCTAAGCCATCACGAACAGCCTCTCAGTTGGCATGTTCACTATTTAGGTTTTCGAACCATCACTGCCTGCATCTCGGAAGATGTGTTCGGTTATCCTCCATTAGGACCGTCACTGACTACTTCTCGATTGGCGTGTTTGCTTCTAGGATTTCAAAACCATCACTACCTGCTTCTCGGATGATGTGTTCGTTTATCCTCCTTTTGGTCTGTCACCGACTACCTCTCGATTGGCGTGTTCGCTTTCTAGATTTCCAAACCATCATCGCCAGCTTCTCGAATGATGTGTTTGGTTGTCCTCCTTCTGGACTATCACTGACAGCCTCTCTGTTGGTGTGTTCTTTTTTCGGTTTTTCGAACCATCACCACCAGCTTCCCAGATGATGTGTTTGGTTGTCCTCCATCTGAACCATCACCGCCTGCTTCTCAGATGGTGTGTTCGGTTTTCCTCCATCTGAACTGTCATTGACTGCCTCTCGGTTGGCGTGTTCGTTTTTCAGATTTTCGAACCATCACCGCCTGCATCACGGATGATGTGTTCGTTTATCCTCCTTCTGAACTGTCACCGACTGCCTCTTGGTTGACGTGTTCGCTTTTTGGATTTCCGAACCTTCACCACCTGCTTCTTGGTTGATGTGTTCATTTATCCTCCTTCTGGACTGTCACTGACTGCCTCTCGGTTGGCGTGTTCACTTTTTGAATTTTCAAACCATCACTGCCTAATTCTCGGGTGCTGTGTTCATTTATCCTTCTTCCGAACCGTCACCGACTACCACTCGGTTGGCGTGTTCGTTTTTTCTCCATCTGAATCGTAACCGACTGCCACTCGGTTGGCATGTTCGATTTTCGGATTTCTGAACCATCACCGTTTGCTTCTTGGATGATGTGTTCAGTTCTCCTCCATCTGGATTATCACTGACTGCCTCTCAGTTGGCGTGTTCACTTTTCGAAATTCCAAACCATCACCACTAACTTCTCGGATGATGTGTTCGGTTGCCCACATTCTAAGTTGTCACTGACAGGCCTCTTAGGTTGTGCGTTCACTATTTGGGTTTCCGAACCATCACCGCCTGCATCTCGGAAGATGTGTTTGGTTATCCTTCATATGGACCATCACTGATAGCTTCTCGGTTGGCATGTTTGCTTTTAGGATTTTAGAACCATCACCGCCTCCTTCTGGTCCATCACCGACTGCCTCCCGATTGGCGTGTTCGCTTTTCGGATTTCCAAACCATCATCGCCAGCATCTCGAATGATGTGTTCGGTTGTCCTCCTTCTGGACTGTCACCAACGACCTCTCTGTTGGTGTGTTCGTTTTTGAGATTTTCGAACCATCACCATCTGCTTCTCGGATGATGTGTTCTATTGTCCTCCATCTGAACCATTGTCGCCTGCTTCTTAGATCATGTGTTCGGTTTTCCTCCTTCTGAACTGTCACCGACTGCCTCTCGATTGGCATGTTTGCTTTTCAGATTTCTAAACCATCACTGTCTGCATCTCGAATGATGTGTTCATTTATCCTCCTTCAGAACCGTCATCGACTGCCTCATGGTTGGCGTGTTCGCCTTTCAGGTTTTCATACCATCACCGCTAGCTTCTCGGAAGATGTGTTTGTTTATGCTGCTTCTGAAACATCACCGATTGCCTCATGGTAGGCGTGTTCATTTTTTCTCCTTCTGAACCGTCACCGACTGCCTCTCGGTTGGTGTGTTCGCTTTTTGGATTTTCGTACCATCACCACCTACTTCGCTGATGACGTGCACAGGTTTCCTCCTTCTGGACCGTCACCGACTGCCTCTTGGTTGGCGTTTTCGCTTCTCAGATTTCCGAACCATCGCCGCTTGCTTCTCGGATGATGTGTCCGGTTGCCCTCCTTTTAACCCGTCACCGACTACCTCTCGGTTGGCGTGTTCACTTTTTGGGTTTTTGAACCATTACCACATGCTTCTTGGATGATGTGTTCGATTATCATCCTTCGGGAACGTTACCAACAGCCTCTCGGTTGCCGTGTTTGCCATTCGGATTTTTGAACAATCATCGCCTGCTTCTCGGATGATGTGTTCATTTATCCTCCGTTTGGACCGTCACTAACTGCCTCTCCGTTGGCATGTTCGCTTTTCAGATTTTCGAACCATCACTGCCTACTTCTCGGATGTTGTGTTCGTTTATCCTCCTTTTGGACCATCATCGACTGCCACTTGGTTGGTGTGTTCGCTTTTCGAATTTCCGAACCATCACCGGCTGCTTCCCGGATGATGTGTTCGGATGTCCACCATCTGAACCGTCACCGACTGCCTCTCGATTGGAATGTTCGATTTTCGGATTTCCGAACCATCACCGCCAGCTTCTTCGATAATGTGTTCGCTTATCCTCCGTCTGAACCATCACCGACTACCTCTTGGTTGGCATGTTCGCTTTTCCGGTTTTCGAACCATCACCGCCTGCATCTCGGATGATGTGATCGTCTATCCTCCGTCTGAACAGTCACTGACAACCTCTCGGTTGGTGTGTTCACATTTTCTCCTTCAGAACCATCACCGACAGCCTCTCGATTGGCGTATTCGCCTATCAAATTTCCAAACCATCATCGACTGCTTCTCGGATGAAGTGTTCGATTTTTCACCCTCTGCACCGACACCGACTGCCCTTCAATTGGCGTGTTCGCTTCTCGGATTTCCGAACCATCACCAATTGCTTCTCGGATGATGTGTCCGGTTGCACTCCTTTTGAGCCGTCATCGACAACCTATCGGTTGATGTGTTCGCTTTTATGGTTTTCGAGCCATCACCTCCTACATCTTGAATGATGTTTTCGGTTATCCTCCTTCTTGATCGTCACCGACTCCCTCTCCGTTGGCGTGTTCACTTTTTAGGTATCTGAACCATCACCGCCTGCTTCTCAGATGATGTCTTCGTTTATCCTCCTTCTAAACCGTCACTGACTGCCTCTCGGTTGGTGGGTTCGCTTTTTGGAATATCGAACCATCACCGCCTACTTCTTGGATGATGTGTTTTGTTTTCCTCCTTCTGGACCGTCACCGACTACCTCTGGATTGGCGTGTTTGCTTTTCGGATTTCCGAACCATCACCGTCTGCATCTCGAATGATGTGTTCATTTATCCTCCTTTAGAACCGTCATCGACTGCCTCATGGTTGGCACGTTCGCTTTTCGGGTTTTCATACCATCACCATCTGCTTCTTGGAAGATGTGTTCGTTTATCCTGCTTCTGAAACATCACTGACTGCCTCATGGTAGGCGTGTTCGTTTTTTCTCCTTCTGAACAGTCACTAACAGCCTCTTGGTTGGCTTGTTCGCTTTTTGGATTTCATACCATCATCGCCTACTTCTCTGATGACGTGCACAGGTTTCCTCCTTCTGGACCGTCACCGACTGCCTCTTGATTGGCATGTTCGCTTTTCAGATTTCCGAACCATCACCGCTTGCTTCTCGGATGATGTGTTCGGTTGCCCTCCTTTTAAGCTATCACCGACTGCCTCTTAGTTGTCGTGTTCACTTTTCAGGTTTTTTAACCATCACCACGTGATTCTCAGATGATGTGTTCGGTTATCATCCTTCGGGAACGTTACTGACTACCTCTCGGTTGGCGTGTTCGCTTTTTGGATTTTCGAAAAATCATCGCCTACTTCTCGGATGTTGTGTTCATTTATCCTCCTTCTGGACCGTCACTGACTGCCTCTCGGTTGGCTTGTTCGCTTTTTAGATTTTCGAACCATCACTGCATGCTTCTCGGAAGTTGTGTTTGTTTATCCTCCTTTTGGACCGTCATCGACCTCCACTCGGTTGGCATGTTCGCTTTTCAGATGTCTGAACCATCACCGACTGCTTCCCAGGTGATGTGTTCAGTTGTCCACCTTCTAAACCGTCATCGACTGCCTCTCGGTTGGCATGTTCGCTTTTCGGATTTTCGAACCATCACCGCCAGCTTCTTGGATAATGTGTTCGCTTATCCTCTGTCTGAACCATCACCGACTGCCTCTCGGTTGGCATGTTTGCTTTTCAGGTTTCTGAACCATCACCGCCTGCGTCTCGAAAGATGTGTTCGTTTATCATCCATCTTAACCATCACCGATAGCCTCTCGGTTGGCGTGTTAACATTTTCTCCTTCAGAACCGTCACCGACTGCCTCTCGATTTACGTGTTTGCATATCAAATTTCCAAACCATCACCGACTGCTTCTTGGATGATGTGTTTGATTTTTCACCATCAGCACCGATACCGACTGCCTCTCAATTGGCATGTTCGCTTCTCGGATTTCCGAACCATCACTGATTGCTTCTCGGATGATGTGTCCGGTTGCACTCCTTCTGAGCCGTCACCGACAGCCTCTCGGTCGGTGTGTTCGCTTTTCGGGTTTTCGAACCATCACTTCCTACATCTCGAATGATGTTTTTGGTTATCCTCCTTCTGGACCATCACCGACTACCTCTCCGTTGGAGTGTTCTCTTTTTAGGTATCTGAACAATCACCGCCTGCTTCTCAAATGATGTGTTCGTTTATCCTCTTTCTGAACCGTCACCGACTGCCTCTTGGTTGGCAGGTTCGCTTTTTGGAATTTCGAACCATCACTGCCTGCTTCTCGGATGATGTGTTTGGTTTTCCTCCTTCTGGACCATCACCGATTGCCTCCCAGTTGGCGTGTTCACTTTTCAGATTTTCAAACCATCACTGCCTGCTTCTCGGATGATGTGTTCGTTTATCCACCATCTGGATTGTCACCGACTGCCTCTCGGTTGGCGTGTTCACTTTTCGCATTTACGAACCATCACCGCTTGCTTCTTGGATGATGTGCTTGGATGTCCACCATCTGGATCATCATCAACAGCCTCTCTGCTTGCGTCTCTGCTTTTTGGATTTCCGAACCATCACCGCCTGCTTCTCGGATGATGTATTCGGTAGTCCTCCTTCAGAATTGTCACCGACTGCCTCTAGGTTGGCGTGTTCTCTTTTTCAGTTTTTCGAACCATCACCGCCTGCTTCTCGGATGATGTGTTCGTTTATAATCCTTCTGAACCGTCATCGACTGCCTCTTGGTTGGCATGTTCGTTTTTTCTCCTTCTAAACCGTCACCAACTGCCACTCAGTTGGCGTGTTCACTTTTCGGATTTCTGAACCATCACCGCCTGCTTCTTGAATAATGTATTCAGTTTTCCTCCATCAAGACCGCCACCGACTGCCTTTCAGTCGGCATGTTCATTTTTTGGATTTCTAAACCATCACCGCCTGCTTCTCGGATGATGTGCTCGGTTGTCCACCTTCAGGACCATGATCAACAGCCTCTCTGTTTTTGACTCCACTTTTTGGATTTATGAACCATCACCGCCTGCTTCTCAGATGATGTATTCGGTTGTCCTCCTTCAGAACTGTCACTGACTCCCTCTAGGTTGGTGTGTTCGCTTTTTCAGATTTTCGAACCATCACCACCTGCTTCTTGGATGATGAGTTCGTTTATAATCCTTCTGAACCATCACCGACAACCTCTCAGTTAGCGTGTTCGTTTTATCTCCTTCTAAACCATCACCGACTGCTCTCAGTTGGCATGTTCGCTTTTCAGATTTCTGAACCATCACCACCTGCTTCTCGAATAATGTATTTGGTTTTCCTCCTTCAGGACCACCACCGATTGCCTCACGGTTGATGTGTTCCCTTTTCAGATTTCTAAACCATCACTGTATGCTTCGGATGATGTGTTTGTTTCTCCTCCTTTAGGACCGTCACCGACTATCTCTCAGTTGGTGTGTTCGCTTTTCGGATTTTCGAACCATCACCGCTTACTTCTCAGATGATGGGTTCGTTTATCCTCCCTCTGAACCGCAATCGACTACCTCTCGATTGGCGTGTTCATTTTTTCTCCTTTTGAACCTTCACCGACTGCCACCTAGTTGGCATGTTTGCTTTTCGGATTTCCGAACCATCATCACCGACTTGTTGGATGATGTGTTCAGTTTTCCTCCTTCTGGAACATCACCGACTGCCTCTCAGTTGGCGTGTTCGCTTTTCGGATTTCCGAACCAAACTGCCTGCTCCTTGGTTGATGTGTTCGGTAGCCCTCCTTCTGAGACGTCACCAACTGCCTCTCGATTGGCATGTTGGCTTTTCGGGTTTCCAAACCATCACCGCCCGCTTTTCAGATGAAGTTTTCGATTATCCTCCTTTTGGACCGTCACCGATAGCCTCTCGGTCGGTGTGTTCGCTTTTCTAGTTTCCAAACCATCACCGCTTGCATCTTGGATGATGTGTTTCTTTATCCTTCATTTCGACCGTCATCGACTACCTCTCGGTTAGTGTGTTTGCTTTTCGAATTTCCAAACCATCACTGCCTGCTTCTCGGATGATGTATTCAGTTGTCCTCCATCTAAACCGTCACCGACTGCCTCTCGGTTGGCATCTTCACTTTTTGAATTTTCGAACCATCATCGCCTGCTTCTCGGATGATGTGTTCCTTTATCCTCCTTCTCAATTGTCACCAACTGCCTCTCGATTGGCGTGTTTGCTTTTCAGATTTCCGATCCATCACTGCCTGCTTCTTGGATGATGTGTTCATTTATGCTCCTTCTAGACTGTCACCGAATGTCTCTCGGTTGGCTTGTTTGCTTTTCAGATTTTTGAACCATCACCACCTGCTTCTCGGGTAATGTGTTCGTTTACCCTCCACCTGAACCATCACTGACAGCCGCTCGAATGGCGTGTTCACTTTTCGGATTTTCGAAGCATCACAGCCTACTTCTCAGATGAAGCATTCTGTTTTCCTCCATCTAGAATGGCACCGACTGCCTCTCGATTGGCGTGTTCACTTTTTGGATTTCCAAACCATCACTGCCTGCTTCTTGGATGATGTATTCAGTTTTCCTCCATCTAGACTATCACTAACTACCTTGCGGTTGGCGAGTTCGCTTCTCGGATTTCCGTGCCATCACCGCCTACTTCTCTAATGACCGGCTCGGGTTTCCTCCTTCTAGATAGTCATCGACTGCTTCTTGATTGGCGTATTTGCTTTTCAGATTTCCGAACCATCGCCGCCTGCTTCTCGAATGATGTCTTTGGTTGCCCTACTTTTAAGCCATCACCGACAGCCACTCAGTTGGCGCATTCGCTTTTCGGATTTCCAAACCATCACCGACTGCTTCTCGGATGAAGTGTTTAGTTGTCCACCTTCTAATCCGTCATTGACTGCCTCTCGGTTGATGTGTTCGCTTTTCGGATTACCGAACTATCGCCGCTTACTTCTCGGATATTGTGTTCGTTTATCCTCCATCTTAACCGTCACCGACTACCTCTTGGTTGGTGTGTTTGCTTTTCGGGGTTCTAAACCATCACCGCATGCTTCTCGAATGATGTGTTCATTTATCCTCCTTCTCAACCGTCACCAACAGCCTCTCGATTGGTGTGTTCGTTTTTTCTCCTTCTAAACCGTCACCGACGGCCTCTTAGTTGGCGTGTTCACTTTTCGGATTTCCAAACCATCACCGCCCACTTCTCGGATGATGTGTTTGGTTTTCCTCCTCCTTGACCGTCACCGACTGCCTCTCGATAGTCGTGTTTGCTTTTCGGATATCTGAACCATAACCGCCTACTTCTCGGATGATGTGTTAGGGTGTCCCCCTTCAGTACCATCACCGACTATCTCACGGTTGGTGTGTTTGCTTTTCGGATTTTCGAACCATCATCGCCTGCTTCTTGGATGTTGTGTTTGATTTTCCCCCTTCTGAATTGTCACTGATTGCCTCTTAGTTGGTGTGTTCGCTTTTCGGATTTTTGAACCATCATTGCCTGCTTCTCGGATGATGTGATCGTCTAACCTCCATCTGAACCGTCACCGACTGCCTCTCGGTTGGTATGTTCGTTTTTGCCCCTTCTGATGAATCACCAATTGCCTCTAGTTTGGCGAGTTCACTTTTTGGATTTCTGAACCATCACCGCTTGCTACTCAAAAGATGTGTTTGGTTTTCCTCCTTCTGGACCATCACCGACTTCCTGTCGGTTGGTGTGTACACTTTTTGGATTTCCGAACCATCACAGCTTGCTTCTCTGATGATGTGTTCGTTAATCCTCCTTTTGGATCGTCACCCACAGTCTCTCGGTTGGCGTGTTCACTTTTTGGGTTTACGAACCATCACCGTCTGCTTCTCAGATGATGTGTTTGTTTATCCCCCATCATAACCATGACCGACTACCTCTTGGTTGGTGTGTTCACTTTTCAGATTTTCGAACCATCACCGCCTGCTTCTTGGATGATGTGATCATTTATCCTCCTTCTAGACCATCACCAACTGCCTCTGGGTTGGGGAGTTTGCTTTTTGGATTTCCAAACCATCACTGCCTGCTTCTCGAATGATGTGTTTGGTTGTCCTCCTTCTGGACCATCACCAACTGCCTCTCTGCCGACGTGTAAGCATTTTGGATTTTCGAACCATCACCGCCTGCTTCTCGGATGATGTGTTCAGTTTTCCTCCATCTGGACAGTCATCGACTGCCTCTTAGTTTGCGTGTTCGCTTTTCAGATTTCCGAACCATGCTTGCATCTTGAATGATGTGTTCGATTGTCCTCCTTCTGAACCGTCACCGACTGTCTCTCGGTTGGTCTGTTCGCTTTTTGGATATTCGAACCATCAACCCTACTTCTCGGATGATGGGTTCGTTTATCCTCCTTCAGAACTGTCACTGACTACCTCTCAGTTGGCATGTTCATTTTTTCTCCTTCAGAACTATCACTGACTGCCTCTTTGTTGGCATGTTCGCTTTTTCAATTTTCGAACCATCATCGCCTGCTTCACGGATGATGTGTTTGTTTATCTTCATTTTGAACAGTCACCTACTGTCTCTCGATTGGCGTGTTCGCTTTTTGGGTTTTCGAACCATCACTGCCTGCTTCTCGGATGATGTGTTCATTTATCCTCCTTCTGAACCATCACCGACAGCCTCTCAGTTGTTGTGTTCGTTTTTTCTCCATCTGAACCATCACCGTCGACCTCCCAATTGGCTTGTTCGCTTTTCAGATTTTTGAACCATCACTGCCTACTTCTCGGATGATGTATTCGGTTTCCCTCCTTCTAGATTGTCATCGCCTGCCTCTCGGTTAGCATGTTCACTTTTCGGATTTCCGAACCATCACTGCCTGCTTCTCGGGTGATGTGTTCAGTTGTCCCCCTTTGGAATTGTCACCGACTGCCTCTCGATTGGCGTGTTCACTTTTCGGAGTTTTGAACCATCCCCGCCTACTTCTCGATTGATGTGATCGTCTATCCTCCGTCTGAACTGTCAGCGACTGCCTCTCAAATGGTATGCTTTTTTTTCTCCTTCTGAACAATCACTGACTGCCTCTCGGTTGGCATGTTCGCTTTACGAATTTCCAAGCCATCACCACCTGCTTCTCATATGATGTGTTCTGTTTTCCTCCTTTTGGACCATCACCGACTGCCTCTCGGTTGGCTGGTTTGCTTTTCAGATTTCAGAACCTTCATCGCCTGCTTCTCTGATGATGTGTTCGTTTATCCTCCTTCTTAACCATCACCGACTACCTCTCGGTTGGCGTGATCGTTTTTTCTCCTTCTAAACTATCACTAACTACCTCTCAGTTGGCATGATTGCATTTTGGATTTCCGAACCATTGCCGCTAGCTTCTCGGATGATGTGTTCGGTTGCGCTCCTTTGAAGCCATCATCGTCTGCCTCTCGGTTAACGTGTTCACTTTTCTGGTTTCCGAACCATCACCGCCTGCTTTTCGGATGATGTGTTCATTTGTCCTCCTTCTAGACTATCATCGATGGCCTCTCAGTTGACGTGTTCACTTTTCGGATTTCCGAACCATCACTGCCGACTTCTCAGATGATGTGTTTGGTTTTCCCCCTTCTAGACCGTCACTGACTGCCTCTCGGTTGGCATGTTCGCTTTTTGTATCTCCAAACCATCACCACTAGCTTCTCGAATGATGTGTTCGGTTGTCCCTCTTTCTGTACCGTCATCGATAGTCTCTTGATTTGCGTGTTCGCTTTTCTAATTTTTGAACCATCACCGCCTACTTCTCAGATGTTCTGTTCGATTGTCCCCTTTCTAAATTGTCATCGACTGCCTCTCGGTTGGCGTGTTCACTTTTCTGATTTTCGAACCATCACCGCCTACTTCTTGGATGATGTAATCGTCTATCACCGACTGCCTCTCAGATGGTATGTTGGTTTTTTCTCCTTCTAAACATTCACCAACTACCTCTCGGTTGGCGTGTTCGCTTTACGGTTTTTCGAACCATCACCGCCTGCTTCTCGAATGATGTGTTTGGTTTTCCACCTTCTTGATCATCACCGACTGCCTCTCAATTGGCGGGTTCACTTTTCGATTTTTCGAACCATCACCACCTGCTTCTCAGATGATGTGTACGTTTATCCTCCTTCAGAACCGTCACTGACTACCTCTCGGTTGTCGTGTTCGCTTTTCGGATTTTCGAACCATCACTGCCTGCTTCTTGGACGATGTGTTCGGTTGTCCTCCATTTGAACCGTCGCCGGCAGCCACTCGGTTAGTGTGTTCGCTTTTCGGATTTTCGAACCATCACCGCCTACTTCTCGAATTATGTGTTATTTTATCCTCCATCTGGACCGTCACTGACTGGCTCTCGGTTGGTGTGTTCGCTTTTTGGATTTTCAAACCATCACTGCCTACTTCTTTGATGATGTGTTTGTTTATCCTCCTTTTGAACTGTCACCGACTGCGTCACGGTTGGCGTGTTCGTTTTTTCTCCTTCTGAATCGTCACCGACAACCTCTCGATTAGCGTGATCGCATTTTGGATTTCCGTAGCATCACCGCCTACTTCTCGAATGATGTGTTCGGGTTTCCTCATTCTGAACCGTCACCAATTGCCTCTCGATTGGCGTGTTCGCTTTTCGGATTTTCGAACCATCACCGCTTGTTTCTTAGACGATTTGTTCGATTAGCATCCTTCTATACCGTTACCGAATGCTTCTCGATTGACGTGTTTGCTTTTTGGATTTTTGAACCATCACTGCCTGCTTCTTGGATGATGTGTTAGTTTATCTGCCTTCTGGACCGTCACTGATAGCCTCTTGATAGGCGTGTTAGCTTTTCGGATTTTCGAACCATCACCTCTTGCTTATCGGATGTTGTGTTTGTTTATCCTCCTTTTGGTCCGTCACCGACTGCCTCTTGGTTGACTTGTTCGTTTTTCGGATTTCCGAACCATCACCGACTACTCCACTGATGATGTGTTCGGTTGTCCACCTTCTGAACCGTTACAGACTACCTCTCTATTGGCGTGTTCGCTTTGCGAATATCCGAACCATCACCGCCTGCTTCGTGAATGATGTGTTCATTTGTCCTCCTTGTGAACCGTCACCTACCATCTCTCGGTTGGCGTGTTCACTTTTCAGGTTTCCAAACCATCACTGCCTACTTCTCGGATGACATCTTTGGTTGTCCCCCCATCGGAATTGTCATCGACTGCCTCTCAGTTGGCGTGTTCACTTTTCAGATTTTCGAGCCGTCACCGCTTACTTCTCGGATGATGTTATCATCTATCCTCTGTCTGAACTATCCGTAACTGCCTCTCAGATGGTATGTTTGTTTTTTCTCCTTCTGAACAATCACTGACTGCCTCTCGGTTGGCTTGTTCACTTTACGGATTTCCGAACCATCATCGCTTACTTCACGGATGATGTGTTCGGTTTTCCTCCTTCTGGACCGTCACCGACTTGCTCTCAATTGGTGGGTTTGCTTTTCAGATTTTCGAACCTTCACTGCCTGCTTCTCGGATGATGTGTTCATTTCTCCTACTTCTGAACCATCATCGACTACCTCTCGGTTGGCGTGATCGCTTTTTCTCCTTCTGAACTATCACTAACTACCTCTCGGTTGGCATGTTTGCATTTTGGATTTCCGAACCATCACCACCTACTTCTCGGATGATGTCTTCAGTTTTCCTCCTTCTAGACCAACACCAATTGCCTCTCGGTTGGCATATTCACTTTTCGGATTTCCGAACCGTCACCGCAAGCTTCTCGGATGATGTGTTCGGTTGCCCTCCTTTGAAGCCATCACCGTCTACCTCTCGGTTAACATGTTCACTTTTGGGTTTTCGAACCATCACCGCCTGCTTCTCGGATGATGTGTTCGTTTATCCTCCTTCTGGACTATCATCGAAGGCCTCTCAGTTGGCGTGTTCGCTTTTCATATTTCCGAACCATCACTGCCTACTTCTCGGATGATGTGTTCGGTTTTCCCCCTTCTAAACCGTCACTGACTACCTCTCGGTAGGCGTGTTCGCTTTTCAAATTTTTGAACCATCTCTGCCAACTTCTCGAATGATGTGTTCGGTTGTCCCCCTTTTGTATCGTCATCGACAGTCTCTCGATTTGCGTGTTCGCTTTTTTGATTTTCGAACCATCACCGCCTACTTCTCGGATGTTGTGTTCGATTGTCCCGTTTCTGAATTGTCAATGACTACCTCTCGGTTGGCATGTTCACTTTTCGGATTTTAGAAGCATCACCACCTGCTTTTCGGATGACGTAATCGTCTATCCTCCATCTGAACCATCACCGACTGCCTCTCAGATGGTATGTTTGTTTTTTCTCCATCGGAACACTTACCAACTACCTCTCGGTTGGCATGTTCACTTTACGAAATTATGAACCATCACCGCCTACTTCTCGAATGATGTGTTTGGTTTTCCTCCTTCTAGACCGTCACCGATTACCTCTCAGTTGGCGTGTTCACTGTTTGGATTTCTGAAACGTCACCGCCAGCTTCTCGGATGATGTGTTCGGTTGCCCTCCTTTTCGGCCATCACCGACAACCTCTTGGTTGGCGTGTTCACCTTTCAGGTTTCCGAACCATCTCCGCCTACTTCTCCGATGAAGTGTTTGGTTATCCTCTTTCTGGACCGATACCAACTACCTCTTGGTTCGCGTGTAGGCTTTTTTGATTTTCTAACCATCACTGCCTGCTTCTCGGATGATGTGTTTGTTTATCCTCCATCTGGACCGTCACCGACTGCCTCTCGGTTAACATGTTCGCTTTTCGGATTTTCGAACCATCACAACCTTCTTCTTCGATGATGTGCTCATTTATCCTCCTTCCGAACCGTCACCTACCGTCTCTTGGTGGGCGTGTTCGCTTTTCGGGTTTTCGAACCATCACTGCCTGCTTCTCGGATGATATGTTCAATTATCCACCTTCTAAACTGTCACCGACAGCCTCTCAGTTGGTGTGTTCGTTTTTTCTCCTTCTGAACCATCACCGACGACCTCTCAATTGGCGTGTTCGCTTTTCTGATTTCTGAACCATCACAGCCTACTTCTCGGATGATGTTTTCGGTTTTCCTCCTTCTAGACCATCACCGATTGACTCTCGGTTGGCGTGTTCACTTTTTGGATTTCCGAAACATCGTCGTCAGCTTCTCGGATGATGTGTTCGGTTGCCCTCCTTTTAGGCCATCATCGATAGCGTCTTGGTTGGCGTGTTCACTTTTCAGGTTTCCGAACCATCACCACCTGCTTCTCGGATGAAGTGTTCGGTTATCCTCCTTCTGGACCGTCACCAACTGCCTCTCGGTTCGCGTGTTCGCTTTTTGGATTTTCTAACCATCACTGCCTGTTTCTCGGATGATGTGTTCGTTTATCCTCCAGTTGGACTGTCACTGACTGCCTCTCGGTTAGCATGTTCACTTTTCGGATTTTCGAACCATTACAACCTACTTCTTGGATGATGTGCTCATATATCCTCCTTCTGGATCGTCACCGACTGTCTCTTGTATGGCATGTTCGCTTTTCAAATTTTCGAACCATCACCGCTTGCTTCTCGGATGATGTGTTCTTTTATCCTCCTTCAGGACCGTCACCGACTGTCTCTCAGTTGGTGTGTTCGCTTTTTGCATTTTCAAACCATCACTGCCTGCTTCTTTGATGATGTGTTCGTTTATCCTCCTTTTGAACCGTCACCGACTGCCTCACGGTTGGTGTGTTTTTTTTTTCTCCTTCTAAGCAGTCACTGACTACCTCTCGGTTGCCGTGTTCGCTTTTCAGATTTCCAAACCATCACCGCCTGTTTCTTAGATGATTTGTTCAGTTATCATCTTTCTAGACCATTACCGAATGCTTCTTGGTTGACGTGTTCACTTTTTGGATTTTTGAACCATCACTGGCTGCTTCTTGGATGATGTGTTAGTTTATCCTCCTTCTGGACCGTCACTGATAGCCTCTCCGTAGGCGTGTTAACTTTTTGGATTTTCGAACCATCACCGCTTGCTTATCGGATGTTGTGTTCGTTTATCCTCCGTTTGGTCCGTCACCAACTGCCTCTTGATTGGCTTGTTCGTTTTTCGGATTTCCGAACTATCACCGACTGCTTCATAGATGATGTGTTTGGTTGTCCACCTTTTGAACTGTTACGGACTACCTCTCTATTGGCGTGTTCGCTTTTCGAATTTCCGAACCATAACCGCCTACTTCTCGGATGATGTGTTCATTTTTCCTCCTTCTGAACAGTCAATTACCATCTCTCGGTTGGCATGTTCACTTTTCGGGTTTCCAAACCATCACTACCTGCTTCTCGGATGATGTGTTCGTTTATCCTCCATCTGAACCGTCACCAACAGCCTCTCAGTTGGTGTGTTCGTTTTTTCTCCTTCTGAACGGTCACCGACGACCTCTCGGTTGCCGTGTTGGCTTTTTTGATTTCTGAACCATTACTACCTGCTTCTTGGATGACGTGTTCGGTTGTCCCCCTTTCGGAATTGTCATCGACTGCCTCTTTGTTGGCGTGTTCACTTTTCGGATTTTCCAACCATCACCGCCTGCTTCTCGAATGATGTGATCATCTATCCTCCATCTGAACTGTCAGCGACTGCCTCTCAGATGGTATGTTTGTTTCTTCTCCTTCTGAAAAATCACTGATTGCCTCTCGGTTGGCGTGTTCACTTTTCGGCATTTCGAACCATCACTGCCTACTTCTCAGATGATGTGATCATCTATCCTCCGTCTGAACTGTCAGCGACTGCCTCTCAGATGGTATGTTTGCTTTTTCTCCTTCTTAACAATCATCGACTGCCTCTCGGTTGGCGTGTTCGCTTCACGGATTCCCAAACCATCGCCTCCAGCTTCTTGAATGATGTGTTTGGTTGCCCACCATTTAAGCCATCACCGTCAGCCTCTCGGTTAACGTGTTCACTTTTTGGGTTTCCAAACCATCAATCACCGCCGACTTCTCGGATGATGTGTTCGTTTATCCTCCTTTTGGACTATCACTGACAGCCTCTCAGTTGGTGTGTTCACTTTTCGAATTTCCGAACCATCACTTCCTACTTCTCGGATGATGTGATCGGTTTTCCCCCTTACTGACCGTCACTAAATGCCTCTCGGTTGGCGTGTTCGCTTTTCAGAATTCCGAACCATCACCTCCAGCTTCTCGGATGATGTGTTTGGTTGTCCCCCTTCTGTTCCGTCATCGATAGTCTCTCGGTTGGCATGTTCACTTTTCAGAATTTTGAACCATCACCGCCTACTTCTCGGATGTTGTGTTCAATTGTCCCCCTTCAGAGTTGTCACCGACTGCCTCTCGGATATTGTGTTCGGTTATCCTCCATCTTAACCGTCACCGACTACCTCTCGGTTGGCGTGTTTGCTTTTCGGGTTTCTGAACCATCACTGCATGCTTCTCGGATGATGTGTTCATTTATCCTCCTTCTCAACCGTCACCGACAGCCTCTCGATTGGTGTGTTCAATTTTTCTCCTTCTAAACCGTCACCGACGGCCTCATAGTTGGCGTGTTCGCTTTTCGGATTTCCAAACCATCGCCGCCAACTTCTCGGATGATGAGTTTGGTTTTCCTCCTTCTTGACCGTCACCGACTGCCTCCCGGTAGGCGTGTTTGCTTTTCGGATATCTGAACCATCACCACCTACTTCTCGGATGATGTGTCAGGTTGTCCCCATTCTGTACCATCACCGACTGTCTCACGGTTGGTGTGTTTGCTTTTCGGATTTTCGAACCATCATCGCCTACTTCCCGGATGTTGTGTTCGGTTGTCCCCTTTCTGAACTTTCACCGACTGCCTCTTATTTGGCGTGTTCCCTTTTCGGATTTTTGAATCATCACCGCCTGCTTCTCGGATGATGTGATCGTCTAACCTCCATCTGAACCGTGACCGACTGCCTCTCGAATGGTATGATCATTTTTCCCCTTCTGAAGAATCACCAATTGCCTCTAGTTTGGCGAGTTCACTTTTCGGATTTCTAAACCATTACCGCTTGCTACTCGAAAGATGTGTTCGGTTTTCCTCCTTCTGGACCATCACTGACTTCCTATCGGTTGGTGGGTGCACTTTTCGGATTTTCGAACCATCACCGCCTACTTCTCGGTTGATGTGATCGTCTATCCTCCGTCTGAACAGTCAGCGACTGCCTCTCATATGGTATGCTTTTTTTTCTCCTTCTGAACAATCACTGACTGCCTCTCGGTTGGCGTGTTCACTTTACGAATTTCCAAGCCATCACCACCTGCTTCTCAGATGATGTGTTCGGTTTTCCTCCTTTTGGACCATC
Organism: Posidonia australis; assembly: GCA_024699735.1. Classification (NCBI taxonomy): domain Eukaryota; kingdom Viridiplantae; phylum Streptophyta; class Magnoliopsida; order Alismatales; family Posidoniaceae; genus Posidonia; species Posidonia australis. The sequence goes on from JAMKQA010000035.1 coordinate 38,115, forward strand.
GCCGACTATCTCTTGGTTGGCGAGTTCGCATTTTGGATTTCGGAACCTTCACCACCTGCTTCTCAGATGATGTGTTCGTTTATCATCCTTCTGAACCATCACCGACTACCTCTTGGTTGGCGTGATCATTTTTTCTCCTTCTGAACTATCACTAACTACCTCTCGGTTGGCGTGATTGCATTTTGGATTTCTGAACCATCGCTGCAAGCTTCTCGGATGATGTGTTCGGTTGCCCTCCTTTGAAGCCATCATTGTCTGCCTCTCGGTTAACGTGTTCACTTTTCAGGTTTCCGAACCATCACCACCTGCTTTTCGGATGATGTGTTCGTTTATCCTCCTTCTAGACTATCACCGACGGCCTCTCAGTTGACGTGTTCGCTTTTCGGATTTCAGAACCATCATTGCCGACTTCTTGGATGATGTGTTTGGTTTTCCCCTTTCTAGACCATCACTGACTGCCTCTCGGTTGGCATGTTCACTTTTTGGATTTCCGAACCATCACCGCTAACTTCTCGAATGATGTGTTCGGTTGTCCCCCTTCTGTACCGTCATCGACAGTCTCTTGATTGGCGTGTTCGCTTTTCTGATTTTCGAACCATCACCGCCTACTTCTCGGATGTTGTGTTCGATTGTCCCCTTTCTGAATTATCACCGACTGCCTCTCGATTGGCGTGTTCACTTTTCGGATTTTCGAACCATCACCACCTACTTCTTGGATGATGTAATCGTCTATCACCAACTGCCTCTCAGATGGTATGTTTGTTTTTTCTCCTTCTAAACATTCACCAACTACCTCTCGGTTGGAGTGTTCGCTTTACGGATTTTCGAACCATCACCGCCTGCTTCTCGAATGATGTGTTCGGTCTTCCACCATCTTGACCATCACCGACTGCCTCTTGATTGACGGGCTCGCTTTTCGTTTTTTCGAACCATCACCGCCTGCTTCTCAGATGATGTGTACGTTTATCCTCCTTCAGAACCGTCACCGACTACCTCTCGGTTGTCGTGTTCGCTTTTCGGATTTTCGAACCATCACTGCCTGCTTCTTGGACGATGTGTTCGGTTGTCCTCCATTTGAACCATCACCGACAGCCACTCGGTTAGTGTGTTCGCTTTTCGGATTTTTGAACCATCACCACTTGCTACTCGAAAGATGTGTTCGGTTTTCCTCCTTCTGGACCATCACCGACTTCCTGTCGGTTGGTGGGTACACTTTTCGGATTTACGAACCATCACCGCTTGCCTCTCTGATGATGTGTTCGTTTATCCTCCTTTTGGATCGTCACCCACAGTCTCTCAGTTGGCGTGTTCACTTTTTGGGTTTCCGAACCTTCACCGCCTGCTTCTCAGATGATGTGTTTGTTTATCCCCCATCATAACCATCACCGACTACCACTTGGTTGGTGTGTTCACTTTTCAGATTTTCGAACCATCACCGCTTGCTTCTCGGATGATGTGTTCATTTATCCTCCTTCTGGACCGTCACCAACTGCCTCTAGGTTGGCGTGTTCGTTTTTTGGATTTCCAAACCATCACCACCTGCTTCTTGAATGATGTGTTTGGTTGTCCTCCTTCTGGACCATCACCAACTGCCTCTTTGCTGGTGTGTAAGCTTTTTGGATTTCCGAACCATCACCAACTGCCTCTTTGCTGGTGTGTAAGCTTTTTGGATTTCCGAACCATCACCGCCTGCTTCTCGAATGATGTGTTCGGTTTTCCACCATCTGGACAGTCATCGACTGCCTCTTAGTTTGCGTGTTCGCTTTTCAGATTTCCGAACCACGCTTGCATCTTGAATGATGTGTTCGATTGTCCTCCTTCTGAACCGTCACCGACTGCCTCTCGGATGGTGTGTTCGCTTTTTGTATATTCGAACTATTGACCCTACTTCTCGGATGATGGTTTCGTTTATCCTCCTTCAGAACTGTCACTGACTGCCTCTCAGTTGGCATGTTCATTTTTTCTACTTCAGAACTATCACTGACTACCTCTCGATTGGTGTGTTCTCCATTCAGATTCCAAACCATCACCGACTGCTTCTCAGATAATGTGTTTGGCTTTCCGCCCTCTGGATTGACGTCGACTACCTCTCAATTGGTGTGTTCACCTTTCGGATTTCCAAACCAACACTGATTGCTTCTCGAGCGATGTGTTTGGATTCCGTCCTTCTTGAGTCGTCACCAATAGCCTCTCGGTAGGCATGTTCGCATTTCGGGTTTTCGAACCATCACGGCCTGCTTCTCGGATGATGTGTTCATTTATCCTCCTTCTGAACTGTCACCGACTGCCTCTCGGTTGGCGTGTTCACTTTTTGGATTTCCGTACCATCATTGCCTAATTCTTTGATGACGTGCTAGGGTTTCCTCCTTCTGGACTGTCACCGATTGCCTCTTGATTGGCATGTTCGCTTTTCAGATTTCCGAACCGTCGCCGCCTACTTCTTGGATGATGTGTTCGCTTTTCAAGTTTCCAAGCCATCGTCGTCCGCTTCTCGGATGAAGTTTTTTGTTATCCTCCTTTCGGACCATCACCGACTGCCTCTTAGTCAGTGTGTTCACTTTTCGTGTTTTTAAACCTTCACCGCCTACATCTCGAATGATGTGTTTGTTTATCCTCCTTTTGGACCGTCACCGACTGCCTCTTGGTTGGCATGTTCGCTTTCCGGATTTCCAAACCATCACCGCCTGCTTCTCGGATGATGTGTTCGGTTGTCCTTCATCTGAATAGTCATCGACTACCTCTCGGTTGGCGTGTTCACTTTTCGGATTTTTGAACCATCATCGCCTACTTCTTGGATGATATGTTCCATTATCCTCCTTCTCAACCGTCACTGACTGTCTCTCGGTTGGTGTGTTTGCTTTTCGGATTTTTGAACCATCACCGCCTGCTTCTTGGATGATGTGTTCCTACTTCTGGACCGTCACCGACTGTCTCTCAGTAGTCGTGTTCGCTTTTCGGATTTTTGAACCATCATCGCCTACTTCTCGGGTAATGTGTTTGTTTATCCTCCTTCTGATCCATCACCAACTACCACTCGGTTAGCATGTTCATTTTTTCTCCATCTAAACTATCACCGACTACCACTCAGTTGGCGTGTTCGCTTTTCGGATTTCTAAACCATCACCGCCTGCTTCTCGGATGTTGTGTTCAGTTTTCCTCCATATGGATTGTCACCAATTGCCTCTCGGTTGGTGAGTTTGCTTTTCAAATTTCCAAACCATCACTGCCTTCTTCTCGGATGATGTGTTCGGTTGCCCACCTTCTGAGCAGTCACCGACAGCCTCTCAGTTGGCGAGTTCACTATTCGGGTTTCCGAACCATCACCGCCTGCATCTCGGAAGATGTGTTTGATCATCCACCATCTAGACTGTCACTGACTGCTTCTCGGTTGGCGGGTTTGCTTTTCAGATTTCAGAACCATCACTGCCTGCTTCTCGGATGATGTGTTCGTTTATCCTCCTTCTTGTTCGTCACCAACTACCACTCGATTGGCTTGTTCACTTTTCGGATTTTCGAACCATCACCACCTACTTCTCGAATGATGTGTTCTGTTGTCCTCCATAAGAATCATCACTGACTACCACTCGGTTGGCGTGTTCGCTTTTTGGATTTCTGAACCATCACCGCCTGCTTCTCGGATGACGTGTTCAGTTTTCCTCCATCTGGATTGTCATCGATTGCCTCTCGATTGGCGTGTTTGCTTTTCAGATTTCCGAACCATCACCGCCTACATATCGGATGATGTGTTCGTTTATCCTCCATCTGAACCTTCCTCGACTGCCTCTCGATTGACGTGTTCTCTTTTCAGTTTTCCGTACCATCACCGCCTGCTTCTCGAATGATGTTTTCATTTATCCTCCTACTGAACCGTCACTAACTGCCTCACGGTTGGTGTGTTTGTTTTTTCTTCTTCTAAACCGTCACCGACTGCCTCTCGGTTAGCATGTTCGCTTTTTGAATTTCCATACCATCACCGCCTACTTCTCTGATGATGTGCTCGAGTTTCCTCCATCTGGACTGTCATGGATGATGTGATCGTCTAACCTCCATCTGAATCGTCACCAACAGCCTCTCGGATGGTACGTTCGTTTTTTCTCCTTCTGGACAATCACCGACAACCTCTCGGTTGGTGTGTTCGCTTTACGGATTTCTAAACCATCACTGCCTTCTTCTCGGATGATGTGTTCGGTTTTCCTTCTCTTGGACCATCACTGACTTCCTCACAGTTGGTGGGTACGCTTTTCGGATTTCCGAACCATCACCGCCTACTTCTCATATGATGTGTTCTAATATCCTCCTTCTAGACCGTCACCGACAGTCTCTTGAATGGCGTGTTCACTTTTAGAATTTTTGAACCATCACCGTCTACTTCTCGGATGATGTGTTTGTTTATCCTCATTCTAAACCATCACCGACTACCTCTCGGTTGGCATGTTCATTTTTCCTCCTATTAACTGTCATCGACTGCGTCTCGGTTGGAGTGTTTGCTTTTTGGATTTTTGAACCATCACCACCTATGTCTTGGATGATGTGTTCATTTATCCTCCTTCTGGATCGTCATCGACTGTCACTCGGTTCGCGTGTTCGCTTTTCAGATTTTCGAACCATCACCACCTGCTTCTCGGATGATGTGTTCATTTATCCTCCTTCTGGACCGTCACCGGTTGTCTCTCGATTGGCGTGTTAGCTTTTTAGATTTTTGAACCATCACCGCCTGCTTCTTTGATAATGTGTACGTTTATCCTCCTTCTGAACCATCACCGACTGCCTCACGGTTGGCATGTTAGTTTTTTCCCCTTCTGAACCGTGACCGACTACCTCTCAGTTGGCATGTTCTCTTTTTGGATTTCCGAACCATCACCGCCTACTTTTGGATGACGTGTTCGGGTTTCCTCCTTCTCGATCGTCACTGATTGCCTCTCGATTAACGTGTTCGCTTTTCAAATTTCCGAACCATCGATGCCTGCTTGTCGGATGATGTGTTCGGTTTCCCTCCTTTGAAGTCGTGACCGACTACCTCTCGGTTGGTGAGTTCACTTTTCGGGTTTCTGAACCATCACCGCCTGTTTCTTGGATGATTTTTTCTGTTATCATCCTTCTAGACCATTAACGACTGACTCTCGGTTGATGTGTTCGCTTTTTGGATTTTTGAACTATCACTGCCTGCTTCTCGGATGATGTGTTAGTTTATCCTCCTTCTTGACCATCACTGACAACCTCTCGGTTGGCGTGTTAGCTTTTTGGATTTTCGAACAATCACCGCTTGCTTATCGGATGTTGTGTTCGTTTATCCTCCTTTTGGTCTGTCACCAACTGCGGCTTGGTTGGCTTGTTCGTTTTTCGGAATTCCCTACCATCACCTACTGCTTCTCGGATGATGTGTTTGGTTGTCCACCTTCTAAACCGTCATGGACTCCATCTCTATTGGCGTGTTCGCTTTTCGAATTTCCAAACAATCACCGTCTACTTCTCGAATGACGTGTTCGGGTTCCCTCCTACTGGACCGTCACCGACTGCCACTCGATTGGCATGTTCGCTTTTCAAATTTCCAAACCATCGCTGCTTGCTTCTCAGATGGTGTGTTTGGTTGCCTTCCTTTTAAGTCGTCATCGACTACCTCTCGGTTTGCGCGTTCGCTTTTCAGATTTTTGAACCATCACCTCCTGCTTCTCGAATGATGTGTTCGTTTATCTTCCTTCTGAACTATCATTGACTGCCTCTCGGTTGGCATGTTAGCTTTTCGAATTTTCTAACCATCACCGCCTACTTCTCGGATGTTGTGTTCGTTTATCATCTGTCAGGACCGTCAACCACTGCCTCATGGTTGGCGTGTTCGCTTTTCAGATTTCCGAACCATCACTGCCTGCTTCTCGGATGATGTGTGTGGTTGTCCACCTTCTGAACCGTCACGAACTGCCTCCCTATTGGCGTGTTCGCTTTTCGAATTTCTGAACCATCACCGCCTGCTTATCAGATGTTGTGTTTGTTTATCCTCCTTCTGAACCCTCACCGATTGTCTCTCAGTTGGCGTGTTAGCTTTTTGGGTTTTCGAACCATCATCGCCAGCTTCTCGGATGATGTGTTCGTTTATCCTCCTTCTGACCCGTCACCGACAACCTCTCGGTTGGTGTGTTCATTTTTTCTCCTTATGAACCGTCACTAACGGCCTCTCAGTTGGCGTGTTCACTTTTTAGATTTCCGAACCATCACTGCCTACTTCTTGAATGATGTGTTCGATTTTCCTCCTTCTAGACCGTCACCGACGACCTCTCGGTTGGCGTGTTCACTTTTCAGATTTCTAAACCATCACCGCCTGCTTCTCGGATGATGTGTTTGGTTGTCCCCTTTTTGTACCGTCATCGACAGTTTCTCGATCGACGTGTTTGCTTTTTGGAATTTCGAACCATCACCTCCTACTTCTTGGATGTTGTGTTTGATTGTCCCCCTTCTGAATTATCACCGACTGCCTCTCGATTGGCGTGTTCACTTTTCAGATTTTTGAACCATCACCGCCTGCTTCTCGGATGATGTGATCGTCTATCCTCCATCTGAACCGTCACTGACTGCCTCTCAGATGGTATGTTCATTTTTTCTCCTTCTGAACAATCACCAACTACCTCTCGGTTGGTGTGTTCACTTTACGGATTTTTGAACCTTCACCGCCGGCTTCTCGGATGATGTGTTCGGTTTTCCTTCTTCTGGACCATGACCGCCTGCTTCTCGGATGATGTGTACGTTTATTTTCCTTCAGAACTGTCATCGACTACCTCTCGGTTGGCGTGATCATTTTTTCTCCTTCTGAACTGTCGCCGACTGCCTCTCGGTTGGCAAGTTCGCTTTTTGGATTTCTGTATCATCACCGCCTACTTCTCAGATGATGTCATCAGTTTTCCTCCTTCTAGACCGTCATCGATTTCCTCTCGATTGCCATGTTCGCTTTTCGGATTTCCAAAACATCGCCGCCAACTTCTCAGATGATGTGTTCGGTTGCCCTCCTTTTAGGCTGTTACCAACCACGTCTTGGTTGGTGTGTTCACTTTTTGGTTTTCTGAACCATCACCGCCTGCTTCTCGGATGATGTGTTCTATTATCCTCCATTTGGACCGTCACCGACTGCCTCTTGGTTAGAATGTTCACTTTTCGGATTTTCAATCCATCACCGCCTACTTCTTGGATGTTGTGCTCGTTTATCCTCCATTTGGACCGTCACCAACTACCTCTCGGTTGGCTTGTTCGCTTTTCAGATTTCTGAACCATCACCACCTACTTCTTGAGTGATGTATTCGGTTGTCCTCCTTCTGAACCGTCACCAACAGTGTCTCGATTAGTGTGTTCGCTTTTCAGATTTTCGAACCATCACCGCCTACTTCTTGGATGATGTATTCATTTATCGTCCTTCTGAACTGTCACCGACTGCCTCTCTGTTGGCATGTTCACTTTTCAGGTTTCCTTAGCATCACCTCCTACTTCTCGGATGATGTGTTCATTTATCCTCCTTCTGAACCATCACCAACTGCATCTCGGTTGGTGTGTTTTTTGTTCCCCTTCTGAACCGTCACCGACAGCCTCTTTGTGGGCATGTTCGCTTTTCAGATTTCCGAACCATCACTGACTACCTCTCGGTTGGCATTTTCGTTTTTTCTCTTTCTGAACCGTCACAGACTGCCTCTAGGTTAGCGTGTTCTCTTTACGAATTTATGAACCATCACCTCCTGCATCTTGGATGATGTGTTCATTTATCCTCCTTCTGGACCGTCACCGACTGTCTCTCATTTGGCATGTTCGCTTTTCAGATTTTCGAACCATCACCGCCTGCTTCTCAGATGATGTGTTCTTTTATCCTCCTTCTGGACCGTCACCGACAGTCTCTCGGTTGGCGTGTTAGCTTTTTTGATTTTCAAACCATCACTGCCTACTTCTTTGATGATGTGGTCATTTATCCTCCCTCAGAACTGTCACCGACTGCCTCACGGTTGGCGTGTTTGTTTTTTCTCCTTCTGAACCATCACCGACTACCTCTCGGTTGGCGTGTTCGCATTTTGGATTTCCGAACCATCACTGCCTACTTCACGGATGACGTGTTCGGGTTTCCTCATTCTGGATCGTCATCGATTGCCTCTCGATTGGCGTGTTCGCTTTTCAAACCATCACCGCCTGTTACCGAATGCTTCTTGGTTGACGTGTTTGCATTTTGGATTTTCGAACGATCACCGCCTGCTTCTTGGATGATGTGTTAGTTTATCCACCTTCTGGACCGTCACTGATAGCCTCTCGATAGTCGTGTTAGCTTTTCTGATTTTCAAACCATCACTGCTTGCTTTTTAGATGTTGTGTTCATTTATCCTCTTTTTGGTCTGTCACCAACTACCTCTCGATTGGTGTGTTCGTTATTTCGCCTTCTGAACCATCACCATCGACCTCTCAATTGGCATGTTCGCTTTTCAGATTTTCGAACCATCACTGCCTACTTCTCGGATGATGCATTCGGTTTCCCTCCTTCTGGATTGTCATCGACTGCCTCATGGTTGGCGTGTTCACTTTTCAGATTTCCGAACCATCACCGACAGCTTCATAGATGATTTGTTCAGTTGTCCACCTTCTGAACCGTCACAGACTGCCTCTCTGTTGGCGTGTTCGCTTTTTCAATTTCCGAACCATCATCACCTGCTTCATGGATGATGTGTTCATTTATCTTCATTCTGAACCGTCACCTACTGTCTCTCGATTGGCGTGTTCACTTTTTGGGTTTCTGAACCATCACTGCCTGCTTCTTGGATGATGTGTTCGTTTATCCTCCTTCTGAACCATCACCGACAGCCTCTCAGTTGTTGTGTTCGTTTTTTCTCCTTCTGAACCATCACCGTCGACCTCTCAATTGGCATGTTCGCTTTTCGGATTTTCGAACCATCACTGCCTACTTCTCGGATGATGTATTCAGTTTCCCTCCCTCTGGATTGTCATCGACTGCCTCTCGGTTGCTGTGTTCACTTTTCAGATTTCCGAACCATCACTACCTACTTCTCGGATGATGTGTTCAGTTGTCCCCCTTTGGAATTGTCACCGACTGCCTCTCAGTTGGCATGTTCACTTTTTGGATTTTCGGACCATCACCGCCTACTTCTCGAATGATGTGATCGTCTATCCTCCGTCTGAACTGTCAGCGACTGCCTCTCAGATGGTATGCTTCTTTTCCCTCCTTCTGAACAATCATTGACTGCCTCTCGGTTGGCGTGTTCGCTTTACGGATTTTTAAACCATCACCACCTGCATCTCAGATGATGTGTTCGGTTTTCCTCCATTTGGATCGTCACCAACTGCCTCTCGGTTGGCGAGTTCGCTTTTCGGATTTCGGAACCTTCACCGCCTACTTCTCAGATGATGTGTTCGTTTATCCTCCTTCTGAACCATCACCGACTACCTCTCGGTTGGCGTGATTGTTTTTTCTCCTTCTAAACTGTCACTAACTACCTCTCGGTTGGCATGAATGCATTTTGGATTTCCGAACCATCGCCGCTAGCTTCTCGGATGATGTGTTCGGTTGCTTTCCATTGAAGCCATCATCGTCTGCCTCTTAGTTAATGTGTTCACTTTTCGGGTTTCCGAACCATCACCGTCTGCTTTTCGGATGATGTGTTCAGTTATCCTCCTTCTAAACTATCATCGATGGCCTCTCAGTTGACGTGTTCACTTTTCGGATTTCCGAACCATCACTGCCGACTTCTCGGATGATGTGTTTGGTTTTCCCCCTTCTAGACCGTCACTGACTGCCTCTCGGTTGGCATGTTCGCTTTTTGGATTTCCGAACCATCACTGCCAGCTTCTCGAATGATGTGTTCGGTGGTCCCCCTTCTGTACCATCATCAACAATCTCTTGATTGGCGTGTTCGCTTTTTTGATTTTCGAACCATCACTGCCTACATCTCGGATGTTGTGTTCGATTGTCCCGTTTCTGAATTGTCACTGACTGCCTCTCGGTTGCCGTGTTCACTTTTCGGATTTTCGAACCATCACTGCCTAGTTCTTCGATGATGTAATCGTCTATCACCGACTGCCTCTCAGATGGTATGTTTGTTTTTTCTCCTTCTAAACATTCACCAACTACCTCTTGGTTGGCGTGTTCGCTTTACGGATTTTCGAACCATCACCGCCTACTTCTCGAATGATGTGTTCAGTTTTCCACCTTCTTGACCATCACCGACTGCCTCTCGATTGGTGGGTTCGCTTTTCGGTTTTTCGAGCCATCACCGCCTGCTACTCAGATGATGTGTACGTTTATCCTCCTTCAGAACTGTCACCGACTACCTCTCGGTTGGCGTGATCGTTTTTTCTCCTTTTGAACTATCACCGACTGCCTCTCGTTTGGCATGTTCACTTTTAGGATTTCCGTATCATCACCGCCTACTTCTTAGATGATGTCATTAGTTTTCCTCCTTCTGGACCGTCACCGACAGCCTCTCAGTTGGCATGTTCGCTTTTGGATTTCTGAAACATCGCCGCTAGCTTCTCGAATGATGTGTTCAGTTGCCTTCCTTTTAGGCCATCACCGACTGCCTCTCGGTTGGTGTGTTCTCTTTTTAGGTTTTGAACCATCACCTTGTACTTCTCGGATAATGTGTTCGGTTATCCTCCTTCTGAACCGTCACTGATTACCTCTTGGTTCGTGTGTTTGCTTTTCAGATTTTCTAACCATCACTGCGTGCTTCTCGAATGATGTGTTCGTTTATCCACCTTCTGGAATGTCACCGACTGCCTCTCATTTGGAATGTTCACTTTTCGGATTTTCAAACCATCACCACCTACTTCTCGGATGTTGTGATCATTTATCCTCCATCTGGACCGTCATCGACTGCCTCTCGGTTGGCGTGTTCGCTTTTCGAATTTTCGAACCATCACTGCCTGCTTCTTGGACGATGTGTTCGGTTGTCCTCCATTTGAACCATCACCGACAGCCACTCGGTTAGTGTGTTCGCTATTCGGATTTTCGAACCATCACCGCCTGCTTCAAGAATGATGTGTTCTTTTATCCTCCATTTGGACCATCACTGACTGTCTCTCGGTTGGCGAGTTCGCTTTTTGGATTTTCAAACCATCACTGCCAGCTTCTTTGATGATGTCTTTGTTTATCCTCCTTTTGAACTTTCACCGACTGCGTCACGGTTGGCATGTTCATTTTTTCTCCTTCTGAACCGTCACCGACAGCCTCTCAGTTAGCGTGTTCGCATTTTGGATTTCTGAACCATCACCGCCTACTTCTCGGATGACGTGTTCGAGTTTCCTCATTCTGGACCGTCACCAATTGCCTCTCGATTGGCGTGTTCGCTTTTCGAATTTTCGAACCATCACCGCTTGTTTCTGAGACGATTTGTTCGATTATCATCATTCTATACCATTACCAAATGCTTCTTGATTGACGTGTTTGCTTTTTGGATTTTTGAACCATCACTGCCTGCTTCTTGGATGATGTGTTAGTTTATCTGCCTTCTAGACCGTCACTGATAGCCTCTCAATAGGCATGTTAGCTTTTCGGATTTTTGAACCATCGCCGCTTGCTTATCGGATGTTGTGTTTGTTTATCCCCCTTTTGGTCCATCACCGACTGCATCTCGGTTGGCTTGTTCGTTTTTCGGATTTGCGAACCATCACCGACTACTCCACAGATGATGTGTTCGATTGTCCACCATCTGAACCATTACGGACTACCTCTCCGTTGGCGTGTTCGCTTTTCGAATTTCCGAACCATCACCGCCTGCTTCACGAATGATGTGTTCGTTTGTCCTCCTTGTGAACTGTCACCTACCATCTCTCGGTTGGCGTGTTCACTTTTCAGGTTTCCTAACCATCACAGCCTGCTTCTCGAATGACGTGTTTGGTTGTCCCCCCATCGGAATTGTCATCGACTGCCTCTCGGTTGGCGTGTTCACTTTTCAGATTTTCGAACCATCACCGCTTGCTTCTCGGATGATGTTATCGTCTATCCTCCGTCTGAACTGTCAGTAACTGCCTCTCAGATGGTATGTTTGTTTTTTCTCCTTCTGAACAATCACCAACTGCTTCTCAGATGATGTGTTCGGTTTTCCACCTTTTGGATCGTCACCGACTGGCTCTCGGTTGGTGGGTTTGCTTTTCGGATTTCCGAACCTTCACCACCTGCTTCTCGAATGATGTGTTCATTTCTCCTCCTTCTGAACCATCATCGACTACCTCTCGGTTGGCGTGATCACTTTTTCTCCTTTTGAACTATCACTAACTACCTCTCGGTTGGCATGTTTGCATTTTGGATTTCCGAACCATCACCACCTACTTCTCGGATGATGTCTTCGGTTTTCCTCCTTCTGGACCGACACCGATTGCCTCTCGATTGGCATGTTCACATTTCGGATTTTCGAACTGTCGCCACAGGCTTCTCAGATGATGTGTTCGGTTGCCCTCCTTTGAAGCCATCACCATCTGCCTCTCGGTTAACATGTTCACTTTTGGGTTTTCTAACCATCACCGCCTGCTTCTCGGATGATGTGTTCGTTTATCCTCCTTCTGGACTATCACCGAAGGCCTCTCAGTTGGCGTGTTCGCTTTTCGGATTTCCGAACCATCACTGCCTACTTCTCGGATGATGTGTTCAGTTTTCCCCCTTCTAAACCATCACTGACTGCCTCTCGATAGGCGTGTTCGCTTTTCAAATTTTCGAACCATCTCTGCCAGCTTCTCGAATGATGTGTTTGGTTGTCCCCCTTTTGTATCGTCATCGACAGTCTCTCGATTGGCGTGTTCGCTTTTTTGATTTTCGAACCATCACCACCTGCTTCTCAGATGATGTGATCATCTATCCTCCATCTGATCTGTCAGCGACTGCCTCTCAGATGGTATGTTTGCTTTTTCTCTTTCTGAACAATCACCGACTGCCTCCCGGTTGGCGTGTTCACTTTACGGATTTCCAAACCATCGCCGCCAACTTCTTGAATGATGTGTTCGGTTGCCCACCTTTTAAGCCGTCATCGTCAGCCTCTCGGTTAACGTGTTCACTTTTTGGGTTTCCAAACCATCAATCACCACCGACTTCTCGGATGATGTGTTCGTTTATCCTCCTTCTGGACTATCACCGATGGCCTCTCAGTTGGCGTGTTCGCTTTTCGAATTTCCGAACCATCACTTCCTACTTCTCGGATGATGTGTTCGGTTTTCCCCCTTATAGACCGTCACTAATTGTCTCTCAGTTGGCATGTTCACTTTTCAGAATTCCGAACCATCACCGCCAGCTTCTCAGATGCTGTGTTTGGTTGTCCCCCTTCTGTACCGTCATTTATAGTCTCTCGGTTGGCATGTTCTCTTTTCGGAATTTTGAACCATCGCCGCCTACTTCTCGGATGTTGTGTTCGATTGTCCCCCTTCAGAGTTGTCATCGACTGCATCTCGATTGGCGTGTTCGCTTTTGGATTTCCGAAACATCACCGCTAGCTTCTCAAATGATGTGTTCAGTTGCCTTCCTTTTAGGCCATCACCGACAGCCTCTCGGTTGGCGTGTTCTCGTTTCGGGTTTCTATACCATCACCACCTACTTCTCGGATGTTGTGTTCGTTTATCCTCCATCTGGACCGTCACCGAATGCTACTCGGTTGGCGTGTTCACTTTTTGGATTTCCAAACCATCACTGCCTGCTTCTCAGACGATGTGTTTGGTTGTCCTCCATCTGAACCCTCACCGACTACCTCTCGGTTGGCGTGTTCGCTTTTCGGATTTTTGAACCATCATCGCTTGCTTCTCAGATGATGTGTTCCTTTATCCTCCTTCACAACCGTCACCGACTGCCTCTCAGTTGGGATGTTCGCTTTCGGATTTCCGAACCATCACTGCCTACTTCTCGGATGTTGTGTTGATTTATCCTCCTTCTGGACCATCATCAACAGTCTTTCGTTTGGCGTGTTCGCTTTTCGGGTTTCTGAACCTTCATCGCCTGCTTCTTGGATGATGTGTTTGTTTATCCTCCGTCAGGATCGTCATCGACTACCTTTCGCCTTTTGGATTTCCAAATCATCACCGCCTGCTTCTTGAATGATGTGTTCGGTGGTCCTCCTTCTGGTTCGTCACCGATAGCCTCTCTGTTGGCGTGTAAGCTTCTTGGATATCCGAACCATCACTGCCTACTTCTCGTATGTTGTGTTCGATTGTCACCCTTCTGAACTATCACAGACTACCTCTCGGTTGGCGTATTAGCATTACGAATTTTTGAACCATTACCACCTGCTTCTCGGATGATGTGATCGTCTAACCTCCATCTGAACCATCACCGACAGCCTCTCGGATGGTACGTTTGTTTTTTCCCCTTCTGAACAATCACCGACTGCCTCTCGATCCTCACTTTACGGATTTCAGAACCATCACCACATACTTCTCGAATGATGTGTTCGGTTTTCTTCCATTTGGACCGTCACCACTACCTCTCGATTGGCGTGTTCACTTTTCTGATTTTCAAACTATCACCGCCTACTTCTTAGATGATGTGTTCGTTTATCCTCCTTCTGATCCATCACCGATTGCCTCTTGGTTGGCGTGTTCGCTTTTTGGATTTCCAAACCATCACAGCCTTCTTCTCGAATGATGTGTTCTGTTGTCCTCCTTCAGGACTGTCACCAACTGCATCTCTACTGGCGTGTTAGCTTTCTGGATTTTCGAACCATCACCGCCTGCTTCTTGGATGATGTGTTCAGTTTTCCTCCATCTGGACCGTCATCGACTGCCTCTCAGTTGGCGTATTCACTTTTTGGATTTCCAAACCATCACCACCGGCATCTCGAATGATGTGTTCAATTGTCCTCCTTCTGAACCGTCACTGACTGCCTCTCGGTTGACATGTTCACCTTTTGGATATTCGAACCATCACCCTTACTTCTCGCATGATGGGTTCTTTTGTCCTCCTTCAGAACCGTCACCGACTGACTCTCGATTGGCGTGTTCGTTTTTTATCCTTCAAAACTATCACCGACTGCCTTCTCGATTGGCGTGTTCACCTATCAGATTTCCAAACCATCACCAATTCCTTCTCGAATGATGTGTTCGGTATTCCACCCTCTGAATCGACACTAACTGCTTCTCAATTGGCATGTTCACTTTTTGATTTTTCGAACCAACACTGATTGCTTCTCGGATGATGTGTTCGGTTGCCCTCCTTCTGAGTCGTCACCAACAGCCTCTCGATTGGTGTGTTCGTTTTTCGGGTTTTTGAACCATCACCACCTGCTTCACTTATGATGTGTTCGTTTATCCTCCTTCTAAACCGTCACTGACTGCCTCTAGGTTGGCATGTTCATTTTTTGGATTTCCGAACCATCACTGCTTGCTTCTTGGATGATGTGTTTGGTTTTCCTCCTTCTGGACCGTCATCGACTGCCTCTCAGTTGGCGTGTTCGCTTTCCAGATTTCTGAACCATCACCGCCAACTTCTCCGATGATGTGTTCGGTTGTCCTCCTTCAGAATCATCACCGACTGCCTCTCGATTGGCGTGTTCGCTTTTCAGATTTTCGAACCATCGTTGCCAACTTATCGGATGACCATCACTGACTGCCACTCGGTTGGTGTGTTCACATTTCGGATTTTCGTACCGTCACCGCTTGCTTCTCGGATGATTTGTTCGTTAATCCACCTTCCTGACCGACACCGACTGCCTCTCGGTTGGTGTGTTAGCCTTTCGGATTTTTGAACCATCACCACCTACATCTCGGATGATGTGTTTGGTTGTCCACCTTCTGAACCATCATCAACTGCCTCTCTGTTGGCATCTCCGCTTTTTGGATTTCCGAACCATCACCGCCTGCTCCTCGGATGATGCATTCAGTTGTCCTCCTTCAGAACCGTCACCGACTGCCTCTAAATTGGCATGTTCAGTTTTTTGGATTTCCAAACCATCACCGCCTACTTCTCAGATGATGTGTTCTTTTATCCTCCTTCCGAACCATCATTGACTGCCTCTCGGTTGGCATGTTCGCTTTTACCCCATCTAAACTGTCACCGACTGCCTCTCAGTTAGCGTGTTCGCTTTTTGGATTTCCGAACCATCACCGCCTACTTCTCGGATAATGTATTCGGTTTTCCTCTTTCAAGACCGCCATCGACTACCTCTCAGTTGGCGTGTTCGGTTTTCAGATTTCCGAACCATCTCTGCCTGCTTCTCAGATGATGTGTTTGTTTCTCCTAGTTCTAGACCGTCACTGACTGTCTCTCAATTCGTGTGTTCACTTTTCGGATTTTCGAACCATCACCGCCTACTTCTCTAATGATGTGTTCATTTATCCTCCTTCTGAACTATCATCGACTACCTCTCAGTTGGCATGTTCGTTTTTTCTCCTTCTGAACCGTCACTGACTACCGCCCTGTTGGCGTGTTCGCTTTTCTGATTTCCTAACCATCATTGCCAGCTTGTAGGATGATGTGTTCGGTTTTCCTCTTTCTAGACAGTCATCGACTACCTCTTGGTTGGCGTGTTCGCTCTTCGGGTTTCTAAACCATAACCGCCTGCTTCTTGGATAAAGTTTTTGGTTATCCTCCTTTCAGACCATCACCGTCTACCTCTCGGTGGGTGTGTTCGCTTTTCGGGTTTCCGAACCATCACCGCCTGCATCTTGGATGATGTGTTCGGTTATCCTCCTACTAGACCTTCACCGACTGCCTCTTGGTTGGCGTGTTCACTTTTTGGACTTCCGAACCATCGCCGCCTTCTTCTCGGATGATGTGTTTGGTTGTCCTCCATCTGAACTGTCACCGACTGCCTCTCGGTTGGCGGGTTCGCTTTTCGGATTTTTGAACCATCATTGCCTGCTTCTCGGATGATGTGTTCCTTTATCCTCCTTCATAACCATCACTGACTGCCTCTCGGTTGGTGTGTTCACTTTTCGGATTTTTGAACCATCACAGCCTGCTTCCTGGATGATGTGTTCATTCGTCCTCCTTCTGGACCGTCACCGACTGTCTCTCGGTTGGCGTGTTCGCTTTTCGGATTTTTTAACCATCACCGCCTACTTCTCGGGAAATGTGTTCGTTTATCCTCCTTTTGAACCGTCACCGACTACCACTCGATTGGCATGTTCATTTTTTCCCCATCTGAACTGTCACCGACTGCCACCCGGTTGGCTTGTTCGCTTTTCGGATTACCGAACCATCACCGCCTGCTTTTTGGATGATGTGTTCGATTGTCCACCTTCTGAATCGTCACGGACTGCCTCTCTGTTGGTGAGTTCGCTTTTCGAATTTCCAAACCATCACCGCCGTCTTCTCGAATGATGCTTCGGTTTTCCTCCTTTTGGACCATCACCAACTACCTCTCGATTGGCGTGTTCGCTTCTCAGATTTCCGAACCATCGCTGCTTGCTTCTCGAATGATGTGTTTGGTTGCCCTCCTTCTAAGACGTCAGCGACAGCCTCTCGGTTTGTGTGTTCGCTTTCCAGAATTTCAAACCATCACCGCTTGCTTCTCGGATGATTTGTTCGTTTATCCTCCTTCTAGATTGTCACCGACTGCCTCTCGGTTGGCATGTTCACTTTTCGAATTTTCGAACCATCACTGCCTACTTCTCGGATGATGTGTTCTTTTATCTTCCGTTAGGACCATCAATGACTTCCTCTTGGTTGCCGTGTTCGCTTTTCAGATTTCCAAACCATCACCGCCTACTTCTCGGATGTTGAGTTCGGTTGTCCACCATCTGAACAGTCATGGAATGCCTCCCTAATGGCGTGTTTGCTTTTTGAATTTCCAAACCATCACCGCCTACTTATCGGATGTGTTGTTCATTTATCCTCCTTCTGAACACTCGCCGACTGTCTCTCGGTTGGCGTGTTTGCTTTTCGGGTTTCCTAACCATCATTTCCTACTTCTCGGATGATGTCTTCCTTTATTCTCCTTCTGAACCGTCGCCGATAGCCTCTCGGTTGGTGTGCTCGATTTTCCTCTTTACGAACCGTCACCGACAGCCTCTCATTTGGCGTGTTTGCTTTTCGGATTTTCGAACCATCACTACCTACTTCTCGAATAATGTGTTCGGTCGTCCCCATTCTGTACCATCATCGACAGTCTCTCGGTTGGCGTGTTTGCTTTTCAGAATGTCGAACCATCACCGCCTACTTCTCGGATGATGTGTTCGATTGTCCCCCTTCTGAATTGTCACTGACTGCCTCTCGATTGGCGTGTTCACTTTTCGGATTTTCGAACCATCACCGCCTGCTTCTCGGAAGATGTGATCTTCTGTCGTCCATCTGAACTGTCACCGACTGCCTCTCAGATGGTATGTTCATTTTTTCTGCTTCCAAACAATCACCAACAGCCTCTCGGTTGGCGTGTTCGCTTTTCACTTCTCGGTAGATGTGTTCGGTTGCCCTCCTTTTAAGACATCACTGAGAACCTCTCGGTTTGCGTGTTCACTTTTTTGAATTTCAAACCATCACCGCCTGCTTCTCGGATGATGTGTTCGTTTATCCTCCTTCTGTACTATCACTGACTGCCTCTCGGTTGGCATGTTCGCTTTTCGAATTTTCGAACCATCACCGCCTACTTATTGGATGTTGTGTTCGTTTATCCCCCATCTGGACTATCACCAACTGCCTCTCGGTTTGTGTGTCTGCTTTTCAGATTTCTGAACCATCACCGCCTGCATCTCGGATGATGTGTTCAGTTGTCCTCCTTCTGAGCCGTCACTGACTGCCTCTCGATTGGCGTGTTCGCTTCTCAGATTTTCGAACCATCACCACCTTCTTCTTGGATGATGTATTCGTTTATCCCCCTTCTGACTCGTCACCGACTGCCTCTCTGTCGGCGTGTTCACTTTTTGGGTTTCCTAACCATCACCTCCTTCTGAACCGTCACCAACTGCCTCTCGGTTGGTGTGTTCATTTTTTCCCCATCTCAATTGTCACCGGCAGCCTCTCTGTAGGCGTGTTCACTTTTCAGATTTCCGAACCATCACCTCCTACTTCTCGGATGATGTGTTCGGTTTTCCCCTGTCTGGACCGTCTTCGACTGCCTCTCGGTTGGCATGTTCATTTTTCGGATTTCCAAACCATCACCGCCTGCTTCTTGGCATGTTCATTTTTCGGTTATCCACCTTCTGGACCGTCACTGACTACCTCTCTGTTGGCATGTTCGCTTTTCGGGTATCTGAACCATCACTGCCTACTTCTCGGATGATGTGTTCGTTTATCCTCCTTCTGAACCATCACAGACTACCTCTCTGTTGGCGTGTTCGCTTTTCGAATTTCCAAACCATCACCACCTGCTTCTCGGATGATGTGTTCGTTTATCTTCCTGAACCATCACCGACTACCTCTCTGTTGGCGTGTTCATTTTTTCTCGAATGATGTTTCGGTTATCCACTTTCTGGACCGTCACTAACTACCTCTCGGTTGGCATGTTCGCTTTTTGGATTTCCAAACCATCACAGCCTGCTTCTCGGATGATGTGTTTGGTTTTCCTCCTTCTGGACCGTCACCAACAGCCTCTCTGTTGGCGTGTTCGCTTTCCAGATTTTTGAACCATCACCGCCAACTTCTCCGATGATGTGTTTGGTTGTCCTCCATCTGAATCATCACCGACTGCCTCTCGGTTGGCGTGTTCACTTTTAAGATTTCCGAACCAACACTGATTGCTTCTTGGATGATGTGTTCAGTTACTCTCCTTCTGAGTCATCACCAATAGCCTCTCGATTGGCGTGTCCGCTTTTCCGATTTTCAAACCATCACTGCCTGCTTCTCGAATGATGTTTCGGTTATCCACCTTCTAAGCTGTCAACGACTGCCTCTCAGTTGGCGTGTTCGCTTTTCGGGTATCTGAACCATCACCGCCTGCTTCTCGGATGATATGTTTGGTTTTCCTCCTTCAGGACCATCACCGACTGCCTCTCAGGTTGTGTGTTCGCTTTCCAGATTTCCGAACCATCACCGCTAACTTCTCCGATGATGTGTTCGGTTATCCTACTTCTGAATCATCACCGATTGCCTCTCGGTTGGCGTGTTCACTTTTTGGATTTTTCAACCATCACTGCCAACTTCTTGGATGATGTGTTCGTTTATCCACTTTCTAGACCATCACTGACTGCCTCTCAGTTGGCGTGTTCGCTTTTCGGATTTACAAACCATCACCGCCTGCCTCTAATGGATGTGTGCTTGCCTATTCTGAATGCTCATGCTAAAGATGACTAAAAACATGCCAAATCAAAGAGAATAAATGAAATAAGTGGAAAAAGTTAATCCGAGGGACAAATGTAGGCATTGAGAATGCCGCTTTACTGTATGCCCTTGGGCAATGAGGAAAATCGTGAAAATCATGAAATTCTCGAAAAGTGTTTCACAAATCAGCGAAAATTCGAAGAAATCCGAGAAAATCAAATTGGGGAAAATAATCCTCTTTTAGGACAATGTCGACTTTGTTAAGCCTTCTAATGTACGCCCTCGGGCGATGGAAAGCCAAATCAAATCAAAAAATACAAAAATCGACAGAAATCCGGGAAACGACGAGAAAACCAAGCATGAAACGAGCTAGGAATGCGGGTGTAATGCAAGGAAGAAATCATGAGAAAACATGCATGAAAAGTAGTAACAAAAGGTGCAAAATGCATGCAAGAGTGTGAAAATGAAAATTCTAGGCCTTTACGCAAAAAACCTAGAATCTGAATGAAAACTGGATTTATAGAACTAAATCATCAAAAATACATAAAAAAACACATTTCATGTAATTTTGAAGAAATCTGGGGTCAAATGTGCAAATTTGTGCATTTTGGATCAAATTGAAGATTCCTAGGAGTCAAAATGCAATTATGCCATTAAAACTTGCATTTAATGCAATTTTGTGGAAATTCAGGGTAAAATATGCAAGGAAAAAGTCCATGTTTGAAAACAGAAAGTTTCGGCACTGGAGGGCTGCCTTTTCTTTGGCTCTAGTCGTCTTCTCCGGCTCCAGTGGAACGCTGCGATTCCCTCGATCTTCTAGTGGAGGCCTCTATGGCGGCTGGAGCAGCAATTTGAAGGGTGGAGTGGCAAGAGGGAGGCCAGAAGAAGCGAACCTAAGTTTCTAGGACCTGGGACAAGCCTTGGATCAGCACACCCACCTAAATCGTCGAAAAACGGCGACGGCGAGGCCTGAGGAGCGATTCCGACCAGAGGAGGCCTCTGGCCTGATTGGAATCGATCCAGGAATACTGAGGAAGTTCTAGAGATCTAAAATTGAAACTAAATGACGCTAGAGGTGGGCGTACCTGGCTTGGCAACGTGTGTGGCCTTCTCTGCTCGTGGCCTGAATTCCTAGCTTCTCACCTCCGCGAGCTCCACTCTCTCTCAGGAATTCTCCCTCTCCTCTACTCTTCCTCTCTCGCTCTCCATTCTCTGTTTCTCCTCTTATCTTCCTCTCTCGCTCTAGAATTCTCCCAATCTCCTCTTCTCTTCCTCTCTTGCTTAGAATTCTCCCTATCTCCTCTTCTCTACTGCCCCGTTTATAGGCAAAAATCGTCGATGGCCGCTGTAACAACCCACTAACCTTTAATAGAACCCAAACTAACAAACTAACCATTCTATTAACAACCTAACGACCCCTAATAAACTAGTGTCCTCCATGTTGTCTATGCTGTCCACCCGTGCACCGACAGTGACCAACGGCTGCTTCTGCTCGTAGTGAGGCATCTGGCGACTTTGATTCGTGGAGGGCTTAAGCTTGGGGAGTGTTTCTACAGGTCAGTGGGCTGGAAGATGGATGGGTGTGGTTTGTTGTGATGAAACCAGTGAGGAAAGATGGAAGGCTGGATGTTGAGATGAAAGGAGATGGAGGAGTGGCTGTTGGGTGTATTTGGAGATGATTTATGTGTTGGTGTGGTGGAAGAAGAAGAAAAAATGGGTTGAGGAGTGGCTGTTGGCTGTTGGGTGTATTTGGTTTGAAGGAAGAGGAAGAAATGGGTTGTGGTGTTGTGGGCTTTCATGGGCCCAAATGGGCTTGATGGGCCTAATGGGCCTAAGTGGGCCTCAGTGAGCTTTGGTGGGCTTTCATGGGCTTTGGGACTAAACTAGGGTTTGAGTTCATTTGATTAAAACCCCAGCCACCATACTTCATCCTGTAAGCCTCCAAAATTGCAAAATTGGGGTGTCTACAGATGCCTCTCCATGAGCGAGGTCGGAGGACGAGTGGGACAGAGATCGATTCTCAGGGTTGACAAAGACACCCCGCCCGAAGCCGAATGTAAGAGTCAGTTAATGGCAACCAGCTGCCAGTTGGTGAATGCACCAGAGGTCTCATTGCCATAGCCAAAGCCAATCAAAGAAACCAAAACTAATAACAAATGTCGACAAATAGATGACCCATCAGCTCCCGAAAGACATGACTAGTTATCACACTTGTCGGGAAAAGCTCCGGACAAGACTCACGATGCTTGCCGATCAAAAAGTGACTGGTTACGGAAGTCATCTGGGTAGTTCGGGCTACCAACCCAAGAGGAAGGATGGAACAAGGAGAGTGGAGAATTCATCGGGCATCACAAGGATTGCCCGGGTAGTTTGAGATACCAGCCCAAGAGGAGGGAAGAAATCAGGAGAGTGGGGAATCCATCAGGCATCACAAGGATTGCTCGGGTAGTTCGGGATACCAGCCCAAAGGAAGGAGGCAAACAGTTTGCTTTGATTCCATCGATTAGGAGTGGAATTCAAAGGCAAAAAGAGGGGCACTGAGGATGTAACATCAGGGCCTGATTATCCATTTGTATATAATAAATCATGTATTATTTGTAATATTGTGTTTAATGGTTTATTAATGGATAATCTGTTGTCTCTTGGTTGTGTGTGGTTGTTGGTGGTTTTCCGTGCATCCGGTTGTGATCTGGGACCAATTTGGAGTCCAGTTGGAAGATGCACAGCTGTCTCGATTTATGTGCCATTTCTTTCTCTTTTCTTTTCTTTCCTTTTCTTTTCCTTCACGCGAGCCCCATCTTCTGCCACCTTCCCCTGTCTTCTTCTTCTTCTTCCTCTTCTCTCCCGTGACGCAGCGGACGGAAGCCCATGCCTCCCCATCACGTCCGACGGGATGGGTGGCCGGCGTCTTGTGGGAAGGGATGGGGATAAGAGGGGGAGGCGGTGGCAGAGCGGAAGAGGGTGTGTTGCATAGTGAGGA
>JAMKQA010000036.1:0-72678 GCA_024699735.1 Posidonia australis
AGTCCATGTATCACTCTCATGCAAGCACTGGCCAGGGAAAATGACCAAATTGCCCCTATGCCAATTTTTAGGCATGCATCTCACTCTTTGCATTTAGTCTTGCCATGACATTCATATTAGCATGATTAGAGCACGATCCAGGTCCAGCAAACATTCATCAAGCCCTTAGCAAGCATTAGGACTAGAAAGACCGAGTTTCTCGGGCGCACGAGGGTGCCTAATACCTTCCTCGTGCGTAACAGGAATCCTTACCCATCCTCTGGTTAGTAGACATCCAGCCTTCCCATCTGCATCCCATGCATGCATTCATCCATTTGTGGTTTTCTTCGTCTTTCCCTAAAAGACCAGGTGGCGACTCCTTTTCTTATTTTCTTTTCTTTTATCCTTGCGCCTTCGCCATCCATTGGCATGGCTGTGGTCTCCTCCCTACCCCTCCTCCCCTCTGGGTCGGGCACGCGCGGTCACAGTATGTTTCAGACTTATCGACCAAGGGAGAATGATAAGTTTTGGACTTACCGACCAAGAGGGAG
This sequence comes from Posidonia australis, assembly GCA_024699735.1. Taxonomy (NCBI): domain Eukaryota; kingdom Viridiplantae; phylum Streptophyta; class Magnoliopsida; order Alismatales; family Posidoniaceae; genus Posidonia; species Posidonia australis. Next base: position 531 of record JAMKQA010000036.1, read on the forward strand.
AATGGCAAGTTCGGACTTGCCGACCAAGGGAGAATGGTAAGTTTTAGACGTACCGACCAGAGGGGAAAATTGCAAGTTTCGAACTTACCGACCAAATGGAAAATGGTAAGTTTCAGACTTACCGACCAAAGGGAGAATGGTATGTTTTGGACTTATCGACCAAGAGAAAATGACAAGTTTTAGACTTATCGACCAAGAAATGGCAAGTTAACAGATGCGAATCGGATAGTTTGGGATATCAGCCCACAGGGATTTATCTCTGGGTTCTGTTTCTTCCGAATCGAGAATCCAGAGGGAAAAAACCTCATCCATCTTGGAGTGAAGTCAAGGAGAATGTCTTTGAACTCCATCCTTTCAAACGTGAATCAAGGAGACAAGGATACAGGGGTCCTTACCAATTGCTTAGCCAAAAGGATTCACCAAGGAGACCTTTATTTTCAAGTACTAGTGCACCCTAGATCATAGCCGCCGTGGGTGATATTAGTTGAAACAGTTGAGGATTTGTTGTCTATACCCATTGCCGTCGCGAATTCAGATTATTTGTGACATGCCAACGATACCCCAGATCTAATGCTTGACTTGCTGTAGTGTCTTGATGTAGTTGTCGCTTTGTAGGAGCTACTATGTAATGAATGTCGCTAGTTCTTTATAAGAACATGCACCTAACCATCAATTGGAAGATAGTTTGCACCAAGCATTCTCAAAACAGTTCCCCTTTCCACAAAGCAGCTTACATGTCCCTGGTTGAAGGCTCTAGTTCAATTACATAGTAAGTTGATGTTTAGTCTGGCACCTGATACGTGACCTTCGACCAAAGAGTAGTCGACATGCCCTTGGTTGAAGACTCTGGTTCAATTACACTGTAGATGGTGTTCTGTCAGGCACATGATATGTGACTTTTTGACCAAAGAGCAGTTGACATGTCTCTGGTATTAGATTGGCTGGACATCACTTGAGGGTATGGGGTCTTAGAAGCCAGATTGTAACTATAGATGCTCCTTGAACCACTAGAGTAAGTGAAACCGTCACTAGTCGAAGCAAGTGATACATTCATCAAGTGATTGGAAGTATGTATACCCAACCGCCATCCTGTATTATACTTGGAAGACAAAAGGAATCGTGGCAACTTGATAAAGGCCATTGATAAGGATTGTAGCCTGCCTCTGATTGGTATGTCTAGGGTGTGTTCTGCTCAACCATGGTGCTTCGATGGCTTTGTGTTTGACCATGCTACCGAATGACATTCTCCTGATTGTATTTACCAAATTTCATATTGTTGCATGGAGATCACAGTCATGCTGCTGTCTCTGCTAATTATCTGCAGTTAACCAGAGATCAACTAATAGGTACCCCCATTGTACATTTTAACCCCAAAGAGCAACAGAAATGCCCATGGTTAAGATTCTAGTCCAGTTATTACATTCAATGTGCAGCAAATTGCTTGTTGTATGTGTCTTCACCATAGAATAAACGACCTACCTTTGATGATCAACGTAGCAGATTGTGTGAACCCAGCTAGAAAGCAGCTGACATGCCCCTAGCATAAAAAGCGAACGATGCTCAATGAAAATAAAAGGCAGGTCAAAAGCTACCAAGGTGAAACAGATGCCCCTGGCATCGAGTCAGGCTACCACAGGAAGTGTTGGGCACCACTCGAACATGTAAAGACTTGAGGATTAGGTTGTGACTGTAGGCGCACTTGGAATCATCGAAATGGTGGAGGCTGATTCTAGTTGAGGCTAGTGACACAATTGTTTACTGACTGGAGGCATGTATATTCATCCACTGTCTCGAGCTATACTCCGATGGCAGAACGTAATGTGGTAAATCGTAGTCTATCTTAGGCTGGCTATTCTCTATTCTGCTACCTATTGTGTCGTCGTGTTCTAGCTGCAAACTTGTACATGGCTGTGTTAACTTTAGGCATTCTCCAAATAATGTTTACCACACTTGAACTATTGCGGAGGAATTGCTGTCACACTGTTAATTCTACAAGTCCATGTAGTTCGTGCACTAACTAGTGTCCATATTGTATATGCACTTCGACGAAAGAGTAGCTGAAATGTCCTTGGCTAAAAGCCCATGGCAAAATCCTATTGAACAAATCCATATGCAAACAAAAAGATTCATCCAAGAAAAATTGTGATGATTATGATTATTGTGGTGGACTCTATTATTGTGAACAATTTAGTTATTTAAGAGTGAACGTTTTGATCAAGAAATGCATGCCTTGTGATTTTAATTGCTTGTTATCTGCATTTACCGCTTTGCTTGTTCAATGAGTTTATTATTTGGATCGCTTGCTTGTTTAGTTTGACTGTTTGTCTGCCCTCAGTTAGGTTGGAAAGCTGTATGCCTGTTAGAGGAGGATGACACCTTCAACTCAGTTGTCACTACAGAGATTCGCAAGTCATTTGTGGCTCTCTTTGGGTAGTGGTGGCACTCCAACTCATTGTAAGGTATTGTAATGGACCTGGCTCCATGCCAAACTCTTTAAGGTCTTGCACCAACCTTTTCTTTTCAATATCATTGTCTTTTTTTGTAATCCCACATAGACGTGCGGTTTCACTCTAACCTTGACTTGGAGGTAATAAGCGCCCGATCTACTCAGGAGGCCTTTATAACAAGAGGGTGGGTCAGTCCCTCAAAGGTGTGATTTTACTGAGCGCATACTCCAACTCCTATCCAAGGTACGGTAAGGGTAGAGCTACAATGCATGCCCCTCACTCTTGGGCTGACTTTGTCCTCGTCTTCTGTCTTCCGTATTCTTTTATGCCCTTGTGAATGTATGTTTTCTTTTTTGGCTCACACTCTTAGTCACCCCTAACATTTTATCTCCCTCTTGGTGATGCAGGATCCCTATGTAGTTTGGACATTTTGTTTGGCTTTAATGTTCGGTGGCTCCCTTGCTAACTTGGTTGTCTAAGTAGTGACAACTAAGGAGGGATAATCCATTCTGACATAGGCGAGCTTTCCCAATTTTCATCATCGGGCAAAAGGTTATTGACAAGCAAACTATTATTTTCAATTGTTCTTGATGTTTTTCTTCTTTTTCCTCTTTTGTTCTTTTTCTATTTTTTTGTGTTTTGATATATGGTGATGCAAAAGAAAAACAAAGGAAGCAAAGGAAAAAGTCACAGCTCCAGTCCTTCTTGTTGTTGTCTTGTCGATGCCCTTGGGGTTCAAAGTAACTCTTAGCAGTGCCACTGGAAACCGGAATCAAGGTAGATGTAACCAAAGCTATCAAAACTATTATTGAAACTGAGACCGTCATTATGAATACTGAATCTACTGGTGACATTAAGATTGTATCTCTGTTGGAGCTGATATCTGCTGTGACGGTTGTCTCCTACCAGATCCAGGTTATTTGCACGTGCTAGGACAGATCGGTGCATGGCAAACTGGCAAACTTTTGGTTAGCCCCCCCGCAAAGGAAGAACAACAAGAGTGGCACACGTGAGTGTTGCTGGATAGAACTGAGAAAAGGACAAACTAGGCTAATGAGGAACAAGAACAAGAGCGGCATATGTGTATGCTACCAAGCAGAAACTAAGAGAGGACAAACTAGGCAAATGAGGCCCGATGGATTGCCCAGGAAAGAATTAGGAGAAAAAGGACAAACCCCTAAATTTCTAGCATCCTCGGAGCTTGCCGGCTCAGACAAGGTAAGGTCAGCTATTCAAGTGTGTGCACGTGTGTGTGCAAGTGTGGGTGCAGGTGTATGTGTGTGCTGCCTCCTATGAGTTGATGACAATGTCCCCATTGTCAATCAAATCCTAGACAACATTTCAGAGAGTGTAACACTTGTTTGTCGAATGTCCATGGGTGCGATGGAATTGGCAGACCAAGTTTGTCTTATACCACCCAGGAAGCGGATCTGATGGTGGGCGAATCTTTGGTAGCTGCAGGAATGGCGCAACTCTTGGAAAGATGTCATCCAACGACTCTCCAAGTGGGGTGAAGTTGTTTTCCCTACGGCGAGGTTACTTTCGCCGTTGTTGCTACCCTTTCTGAACTGACACAACATAACATGTCGGCTTAACGGTGGTGTGTGGGGTGTGTAATGCGTGCTGACCTAGATGTTGGTGAGGGTAGAGACATGGATGTGTGTGTTGTGCCAACAACAAAGGTCCCACTGTTAATCAAAGTCTGAACGACATCCCACAGTGTGTGGCATTTATCAGTCAAGTGTCTTGAGGCTTGATGATAATCATAGTATATGTTCGCGTCGTACCACTGAGGGAGTGCGGTTGGTGGGGGACGCGGATCTGGGAGTCTTAAAAGCAACACAACACGAGGAAAAACAGTGCTCAACGACTCACCCAGTGGAGTGTAGTCGCTTTCAATGCGACGACCTTGTTTCTTCTTAGGTTGTTGCCCTTGCTGAGCTGATGTGATAAGATGCACCAGCTTGACAGTGGAAGGTATGTAGTTAGTGTGCAGTGATGACCTACGTGCCAAGACCTGATCCTGATGTTGAGGAAGGTTTTGAGTTTTCTGTGTTGTGTGTGGTGTTGACCGCGAGAGCAACAACTGCAGCACTGGTACAACTCCGGGCAACGGACTCGAGAAATGTTGTATTCTCGCACAACTAATGGGTTGATTCTTAAGTGACTGTGATGCATGCTGTGTCTAATGCAGTTGTGGTGCAGGAGGCTGAGATAATGCCCCTATCACCGGAGCAGTGTGATGCTAGGGTGATGGTATGGGCAATAGTGTAGTGGGGTGATCCTGCAATGCTATAGTAGTCTGCATTGGAACTTCAAAGGCCGAAAGAGGAAGACTCTCAATAGGATTAAGAGAAAGGGCCATACGCTCGAACCTTCAGACCAAAGATCTCAAGTACTGAACTTGTATGGCCGAAGCCTCGTCAAAAGATAAGTCAGAAGGCAAGAGCGGAACAGGAGTGGCCCCTGAAACAGACACAACCGTAGCTGGTTGATCTCTTGAAACAGGAGAGCCCGAGAGATAGGGTGTAGCTGGTAGAACTTCTGGGACCCATTTGGTAGTCACAGCAATCGACTCGATGACGGGCCCCAGATCGGCTTGTGTCTCCCACTGTCCCAGAAGAGGAGATAGGGATCCTCTATGATTCCCAAATCGGGACGCACAAAGAGAAGAGGAAGCAGTCAAAGTGAGAGAAGGAGGATCTGAATGTGGATCCCCCTTCAAAACGATAATCAAAGGCTTGCGGGTTTGCGGGGCCATGGTTAATCGCAGGCAAAATGAATGGAGCTGCGGTAGAAGACAAACACACGAGCTCTAAGACAAACTATTGTCAAAAGTGACCAATAGCTTGGAAAAGGCAAGAGAAAACAACCACAGTAGGCCGCCCGCAACGGAGACACCTGAGCTCCTAGTTGAGGACCTTGCAACATGCTACCTAATAAAATAAGCAAGAGAAACAGGTATCAAAACCTAAGCAATGACACACAAACAAATGCGAGTTATTAAGGTGGTATGCAATGACACACAATGCAAATGAATGATCTAAAGTGCACTCTCTCACCATGCATGTCCCATATGGGGTTGACCACACGGGACGCACTCATGGGTTTTAGGTTTTGACTCTGGTTAGAAAAGTAAGGTTCCCATTTTAGATTCTGGCCGAAGCACAGGTAGTGAACGGGTGGTGCGTTGGTGGTCTCATCTCCTGTAGTCGCATGGAGCTGTACTCTCTACTAACAATGACACAACCCCAAACAAGGGAGACAAACTAGCAACACGCCCTACACCAAAGCTATAGAACGTGTTACTGGAACCGTCTTTTGCAAACTGTGAGTGGACCTAGAGGAGAAGATGCATGCTTTCTAAAATGATCATTCATGTAATATGCTTTTGTGTCTTTTACTTGCGTTTTATTAAACCATGGGGAACTGTGAGCATTTGTCTCTAGTTATGCCTTATTATTTGTTTATATGAGTTTGTGTGTTTTATTTTAACCATATAGGGAGGCAAACATGTCTCTACTCTCCTAATCATGGCAAATACAAAAACGGGAAGAAAACACACAATCATGGCATCCAAATAGTCGATCAATCAAGCAAAAGGCATGAATATAGCGTATGCTAGTGTAGTGCTCACAATTAGTGAAGAAAAGCATGTATTAACATAAATAAAGCATGAATTAGGTCATTTGCATGTGCGGTGGCATGGCAGTGGTGTAAAAAGGCACAAAAAAACATGTTTAGTCAAATATGTACAAGCAAATAGAACAAGCAAACAAACATGAAGTATATAGACCAAAGACAAACAAGAAAATCGAAACGAAAGTAGAATCTAGTTATCCCCAGCGGAGTCGCCAGTTCCAGTGACCATGCCGGTGGAACCCTGCACGGCTCTCCTAGGTGCATGGAAGCACATGAGGAGTCCCAATACGGTCACGACTAAGATGGTGAATCTGGAGAAGAAGACTAGGCTCAGAAACACCAAGGAAAGATAAGAAAAGGATAAGGAAAGGAGTCCCCACCTAGTCTTTTAGTGGAAAGACGAGGAAAACCAAACACAAAGGAAAAACCAATAGAAATTAAGGCGAAGAAAACAGTAACGCCCTGATCCTAGGCATGCTACTAAGTCAAAGTATCATAAGCATAATTACACTAATTACAGAAATATTAAATGACTGTAACTAAGGCTCATCTTCAGGATCTCAATGTGCGGCTAGAAGCTCCAACTCCTGCAACGGAACCCGGCTGCACGCGGTCTGCACCTGAAAACCAAATAAGCACGTGTGAGTGACACCTAAGTCACCCAGTACGCTCCCCAAACACACAACCCACAAAATCTCAGCAAAACCATTAAAACTCTGCTTTTAATTTCTATGTTGGTTTTCTTTTGAAAATCCTCTTTTCTTTTTTTATTGGAAACCACTTGGGAATTTAATTCAAATTCATGCTCTTTTCAAAAGCCACGTTTCTTTTCTTTTCTTTTCTCAAAATATTTGGAAACTAATTCCAAAACCACATTCTCTTTCAAAAACACACCTTTGCATTTTCTTTTAAAACCTTTGGGATTCATTTTCCAAAACATATCCTTTTGAATACTTGGGATTTCTTCCCAAAATCACACTTTCAAATTCACATTTCTGACCAGATCCAGCCTAAAATACAATGCCTCTCGGGCTCAAAACCAAATCATAAATACTGGCTGGTAACTGGTTAAAACATCATCATTATTCCATTTCAGGATTTTAGGACTATTTCATAAGTCCAATCCTGATCAAATCACATTTCTTTTTCTTTACTCATTTCCACTTTTCTTTGCTGTTGTTACCTTGATCAGGGGTAACCAGGCGCACAAGCAGTAGACAAGGACATCCTTTCCCCTACCTTCCTGCATTGCCGCGGTGAAATTCCTCGTGTGGGATGCCACCGCCCTGGCTAACCGTCCTCAATTTATTTCATATATGCACGGGGATACGTCTTTGTTTGACGCCCCATCGGTGACCCAAACAACTAGGTACAATGACCTAGGCTCAGCCTACACCGTCGGTGACCCGAACAACTAGGTTCAACGACTCAGGCTCAGCCTACACCGTCTCAAGCTCAACAAGCACAGTCATGTCTGGCAACTGGTTTCATTGGATCCTCATACTCCTACCACGTTGTCGATACCAACCCCTGTTGTTCCTTAACATATTTTTAGTGTTTCATTATCAAAACTCTTTAAGCTTTTTTTTCCAAAACCATTTCCATTTTCATTCTTTTCCATTGCAGGATTCTATTTCCATGCAATACTTGACTCTCCACTGGGGTCCCAATCAAATCATTTAAAATCATGCTTAAAAAAAAATCACAAATTGGGTCTCATGGCCAAACCACTCACAATCAACAATTTTATTCATTTACAGGGTCTAAACCCCAAAACCACACAAAATCATCCTTTTTATTCATTATGGGATCAAAACCCAATACCACGTCCAACTTTAATTATTTGGGTTCTACATTCCTCCATGTCATTTGCATGGGGAAAACATCATTCACATATGCTCAACATACCGTTTAAAATCATTTATCATCCATTTGCATTCATATTTGCCCATATCAAGGTTAGGGCAAAAATGGTAGACCAAATTTCTGGTTCGGTATATCAAAATCCCCTGATTCGGTACATCTAACTTCTTCAGTATACCGAAACCCCCTGTTACGATCGACTGAGAGATTTCGATCTACCGAAACAAGCGATACTGGCTTAATCTGTTAGGATTTCGGCATACCGAATTCCTTTCAGATAGGGCACACCCCTGTTCCAAGCGGCGAAGAATTGCCCAATGTGGGAGTCTCGATTAGACCCCGCAAACACGTATCACAAATTACAATAAAATCATGGGGTGTAGACCATTGAGTCTACTTCAAAACCCCTCAAACCATTCCTCAATCCATCAACTATGTGATTCATACAAAAATCACAAAGGGGAAGAGCTCAGTGAAACCAACTGTAGCTTACACCCCCAGATCACATTCAATCCCACATATTTTCATCCTAACCGCATGATTTCAATATTTTCATGCAATACAACTCATTCTCATCATTTCCTCATTTTTCTACAATTTTACATGCATTTTGTCATTTTCATGGAGTTTCTCACTTAATCCAAACACAAGGGAAACGAGAAGGGACAGGGGTCGCGTACCTCTAATGGCGCCCCAACGAACCTTCCCGCACTCCTACGAGCCTCCTCGCACCCTGGTAAAGCCTCCTTCACCGGCGGATCACATGAGCAGCTCCCACCTCTTCCTCGGTTGTACGCACGTCGTTCTTCCTCTCCCTCTTCCTCCTCGCATCGCAACTCACCCTCTTCCACTCGCCTCTGCCTCTTTTATCCCCTCCTCCTCCCATATCACGCTAGCCGCCCTTCGCGTCGGAGGTGACGGCAACGCACGTGTCGCTGGTTGGTGGTGGCACGGGATGTGGAGGGTGAAGGGGAAGAAGACGAGTGTGTGGTGAGCTCATGAGTGAGAGAAGGAAAAAAAGAAAGAAAGAAAAGACGAAAGAACGAGTATGTAAATCGAGGCGACTGTGCATCCTCAAATCGGACTCCTCATTGGTCCCAAATCACAAGCAGGAGCACAGCAAGCCAACCACAAGTTCAAACATCCAAGAAATAACAGATTATCAATCAATAAACCATTTATGCAATATTACAATTAATAACATGGTTTATAAATAAAAATGGATAATCAGGCCCAGATGTCACAAAAACATATGCATGCTCCGTGCCTAATGGACGTAATGCACAAATCAATGCGGGCCAAAGAAAAGGTAAGGATTCTTATTACGCATGGAGAAGGGGTTAGGCACCCCCATGCACCTGAAGAACTCGGTCTTTCTAGGTTTCCTACTTGCTAATGGTCTGTTGTGTGTATACTTGTCTACTCTGAATGCACATGCTTAAGATGACTGTGAAAACATGCCAAATAAAGAGAAGAAATGAATAAAAGAAAAAAAAAGATAATCTGAGGGACAATGTAGGCATTGCAAATGCTACTTTACTGTACGCCTATGGGCGCTGAGGAAAATTGTGAAAATCAGGAATACTCGGAAAGTGCCAAGCAAAATAGCGGAAACTTAAGAAATCCGAGAAAGTCCAAAGAGAGAAAATAATCCTCATTCGGGTTAATGTCGGCATTGTCAAGTCTGTTAATGTACGCCCTCGAGGATGGAAAACCAAATCAAATCAAAATTGTGGAAGTTGAAAGAAATCTGGGAAACATTGAGAAAATCAAGTTTGAAATTAGTTAGAAATGTGTGCAGGATGCAAGGAAGAAGACCTGAGAAAATATGCATGAAAAGGGGAACAAAATGTACAAAATGCATGTGTGAGTGTAAAATGTAAATTCCAAGGGGCTTTTTTGCAAAATTCCCAAATTTTGAATGAAGGCTGAAATTCTGAGGCTAAATCTGCAAAAATACATAGGAAAACACATTTTAAGTAATTTTGAAGAAGTTGGGGGGTTAAATGTGCAAAACTGTGCATTTTTGGTCAAAATCATGATCCCTAGGGTTCAATCTGCAATTTTGACAATAAAAGCATGTGTTTAAAACAATTCCAAAGTATTTCAGGGTTAAATGTGCAAGATAAAGAGTTTATGTTTGAAAACAGGAAGTTTTAGGAATTGTTTTGCAAATTTTCCTTAGAAAACATGCATTTAGTGTGAAATCAGTGAAGTTCAGGGTTACAAATGAAAATTTTGAACACATTTGAGTGAATATTTAAATTCCTAGGGTTTAATTTGCAATTGTGACAGAAAAACATGCATTCAGAACTATTTTAATGAAGCTCAGGGTTTTTTATGCAAAATATTGGACTTAAAATGTATAAAAAGTAACTCAAAGGGTTTATACCAAAATTTAAAGCCTGGAAAACTTTAATAAAGATTGATAGGGGCTCCTCTATAATTTTTCAAAATAAATATTATTAAAAAGATTTAAAAAAACTAGTGTTGGGACCTAAATGCAAGAAATAAGGACCTGTATGTAAGAAAAAGAAAAGATCAGACGTTTTTTTAAAAGAAACCTAAAACAAAGAACCCGACGGTCGTCGGCGACTACGTCTCACCGATGACGGCGACTGGACTGCGATCCCAGGCCCTCTCGAGTCCAGATCTGGCATCCAAGCCCCCCATGAGCAAGAGAAGAGGAAGACGAGAAGATCTGGTGGCTTGGATTAGGTGTCGAACGACTGCAAACCTCCCCCAATCTTCCTCACCGTCGACGCAGTTTCGGTGACGGTCTTGGAGAGGAAGATGGCACTGGAGGCGTCGGAACGGTGACTCTGGGCTTCTAGAAGCTTGGCGGTGCGGAGAAGAGAAGATTCTACTCGTTAGAAGCAAGAAGAGGCATCATTCCTCATCCCTAGATCTTGCTTGCCATCATCCTGATCGACTATGGCGAGCTCGACTGCGGGGACTATCCAAGGCTCGAAACAGGGTGATGAAGCTTCCGATGAGTTAAGGGATTGATTCCCAGGGGTAGAAGAGTCACTGCGATGAACGGAGCGCCAGATTGTGCTGCATAGTAGTCTTCTTCCCCAACGACTACGACTCCGGTGAGCTACTCCCGGTGGCCTCTTAGGGGCTTGAAACGGTGTCCGGAGGTACAATGAAGCAAGAGGATGTCTGTCTCGAGAAGATAAGGCAAACCACGGCACAGATCACTCACTAGATTTGTGCCCCTACCTACGTCGTCGGAAAAATGTTCCCAGGAATCCAAGAAACCTCGATTCTGGCCAGGGAAGCCATCTGGCATGGTTTGAATCGATTGGGGAAGATGGAGGAAGACCCAAGGAACCAAAATTGAGAGAAATTGAGGTTTGAGGGGAGCTTACCTGAGCAGTAGTGGGTTTGGCCGCCAGAGCTAGCTGGAGGCCAATGGAGCTCGTCGGATATCGTTGGAGATGGCTTGGAACTTGAATTTTTCTCCTCCCTGAGATTCCCCTCTGATCTGAAACTTCTCTAGTTGCTCTTGTTGAGAGAAATCTCCTTGGTGGCTCTCCTCTTAATTTTCTAAGTTTTTTTTCTCTCCTTTTCTTCCTCTTTTTTTCTCTTGCAAATGAGGGGTTATTTATAGGCTTGCAATGGCTAGGTAGGTTGTCATGGGTTGTTATGGTTAGGGTGAGAAGTAGTTAAGTTTGTTAAGGTAGAGTGGGAAGTGGTTAAGGTTGTTAAGATGAAGTGGGAAATGGTTAAGGTTGTTAAGGTGAAGTGGGAAGTAGTTAGGATTGTTAAGGTGGAGTGGGAAGTAGTTAAGGTTGTTATGGTGGAGTGAGAAGTTGTTATAGGTTGTTAGGGTTTGAGATTAGAGTTTAAGGTTTGGTTTAGGGTTTAAGTTAGGGTTTTGAATTAGTATTTGGGTTTTGAGTTGAATTTAGGGTTTTTAATCAGGTTTTGGATTTTGTTTAGAGTTTTGAATTAATTCTAGGGTTTTGGATTCGGTTTTGAATTAGGTTTAGGGTTTTGAATTGATTCTAGGGCTTTAAATTAGGTTTTTGAATTCGGTTTAGGGTTTTCAGTTAATTCTAGGGTTTTGGATTAGGTTTAGGGTTTTGAATCAATTCTAGGGTTTTCGATTAGTTTTGGATTTGGTTTAGGGTTTTGAATCAATTCTAGGGTTTTGGATTAGTTTTGGATTTGGTTTAGGTTTTGAATCAATTCTAAGGTTTTGGATTAGATTTAGGGTTTTGAATGAATTCTATGGTTTTGAATTAGGTTTAAGGTTTTGAATCAATTCTTGGGTTTTGAATTTGTTTTTGGATTTTGAATTTGATTTAGGTTAATTTTAGGGTTTAAGGTCCAATTGCAAACATATGAGGTGTCTACACCTACCCTTAAGGATGATTAGCATAGACTGTCGTTGTTGTTTGTCTTTATTTGAAGAGTTTGTTTAGATATCTGCCCTAGTTGTAGAAGACAGTGTATTGATATTGTTATGCATTTGAGCGACCTTTTTCTTTTATGCTAAATTCCTTTGGCTCAATGTCTGTGGTATGCTGGTGTTTGTTTGTTCATGGTTTCAATTGCTATTTGCAGTAGCTTTCAAAATCTATGCCAATCAGGTGAGCAAAGGATTTGAACTAATTTTTGCCGTAGTCCTTGTAAATTTTGCGATAGTCACCCATGCTACTTATTTGTGAACGTTACACATGAGGCATTTATGTGCTTGTCCCCTACTACTGTAGCATCTCTGGCCGCCTAAGCTATCATTAGACTAAGGGTTTTTCTCTTCCTTTTAAGTTTGCTACCCCCATGTGCGACCTTAGCCTTCCTTGAGCTTCCACACCTACCCCCTCCGCCTTCGTTCGTGGTTACACAATCATCGATCTCTAGGACTCTCCCTTGATCTCCTGCCATGGCTCATCGACCTAGATTTGGATGTTTCTTTGCAAGCACTAACGTTGACAATCACTGCTTCTTGTGTTTCAGGGATATCCCACAATGGTGACCCTCATGCATTGCTCTGATGCACTCTGGAATTCGATAGGGGAGCTTTCCATCGGAGATCGCAAGAAACTTTGTCTTTGGGGCATGTCCACAAAGTTTGTAGGCATTGCCAATGTGGAGGTGAGTAGGTACCTCCTGTGTGCTATGGCTCGCTTCTAGAGACCAGCCTATCATGTGTTTCGCTTTGGGCAACTGGAGCTACGTCTCACATTGAATGCAGTGCAGAAGATCTGTGGTTTGTCGAGGCTTCTCGAGCCCACTCTGTTTATGTGACATGAGGGATATGCGTTAGTTCTGACTCAACTGACAAGCCTCTCCATTATAGACTGTAGGCACCATTTGATCTGTACTGATAACTCAAACCCCATGCTTCATTTGGATTACTTTGATGAGATGATGCAGAGGTAGGCTAAGCTAGGTGATGATTTATGGCTCTACGGCTTTGTCACTCACTTCCTTAGGGAGTTGGTCTTTTGCCACGGTTGGATGACTGTCGCAATTGAGGTTGCTGAGATTGCATTGGCTGTGGTGACCTGGTAGATTGATCTAGCTCTAGTTATATTGGCTGAGACATACCAGGGCTTGGATCCAACACTACCTTTCTATCACCACTTCTATGGTTATGGAGCCCTTATGCAGGTAAAACAATGTCATTTCTGCTACCACTTCTATTGTCATTTCTGTGCTAACTTGTTTCATGGCAAGTCTAGCTTGCGGCTCACATTAGAGTGGAGATTCTACATCCCAATAGTCTACATTCGATGCATACTACAGTAGTGGTCATTCTTGAACCATCCTTGATGTCCATGAGTCCTACCAAAGGTTGGAGGTCTTGACTGAGGATAGGGTGACTTGGAGGATCATTCTGTCTACAACCATGTCTTTGCCATTTTCTTCAACAATACTGTCATGTAGCTGATTGTGCTGCTTGGCTTTATTGGGGGTGTTGAGTATCATCCCATTCATGTTGTGTGCCAGTTCAATATTTGCTAGGACACATTCGAGCAAAGCCCTATGCCTGAGTTCTTCTAACAGTACCCATTGAATTCTACCGTTACAAGGACAAAGCAGGCATGCCTGCTGTGTGTTGGCATCTACTCTTCCGATGTTACCATGGTGAGGGGTTTCGATCACACCCTTGAGTACACAACCTTGATTCGAGAGACCTAGCCAATTAAAGAGATTCTACTAGGGGCTCCTATGTTTAATGATACTGGAAGTTCCAAGAGATGTGAACCAACTCGGATGACTGAAGGCTTGTAGCTTGCCTCATAGTTGAATGTATGCTATCATTAAAGTGCTAATTGTAATGGAATGTGGACCTCTAAAATTGATTTATGCAGGTCTTTATCCCATGTCATACGTTAGTTTGATCATTATGTTTACTTGTTCATCTGTTGTGCTGATAAACCAAAGTTGGAATCAATGGTCTGATTCTCTACATAGGTTCTGGACCAAACGTGCACTCCACCTGCAGGAGTGACACACGAGGGTCACATGCGGAGCCTTTTTGCGAGTGCAGATGCAGTTGTCAAGTAACAATCGGGTTGTCGAGCTATCGATATCCTTCCATCCAGCCACAAGAGTCGCTAATCGGTCCTAGCTGATGATTCACAAGGACCCACTATCTCTGTACTACTGATTTGCCTTTAAAGTGACTGACTAAATCTGATTTTCATAGACACTCAAAGAGGTATGTGCTCAAATCGAGAAATCAAATAAGAGTGTTGAAGCTACCATTAGCACATAATTGATGCCTTCGCATGTGTGTTGGCTCGTGAACAACGAACAAGCCCCTAACGGAAATGTTGGGTGAATGGAGCTTAACCAGAAAGTAGCTAACATGCCCCTACTAGAAGATGATGAACAAGTGTAGTCTAACTTGAAAGTAATTGACATGCCTCTAGTTGAAGAGGATGAACTAGTGAAGTCGGATAAAAAAGTAGCTGACATGCCCCTGGTAGAAGATGATGCTGATGGCTTTTGACAGTAGGGAGCTGACATGTCCTTGGCCGAAGGTATCCTTTTGCTAAATTTTAACCATGAAGGCAGCTAACATGCCCCTGGTTAACAAGTCAAGCAAAGCCTTGCAAAGCAATGAGAGAAGATGAAGAAGGATAGACTCAAATGTTGTTGAATGCAAGGTGTATGTTGTATTAAGTTCCCTTAGTATGGGAAAGCTTGTAATGCCTTCTTGTAAAGGAAGGGAAAATTCCTCGACTTTGAGGACCCTATCCGGACTCCTAGGCGATAGGTGGCTCTCTGGGATGGGGTGACATTACTCAATAGGTGGTTTGTTGGGTGGTATTGAGGTCTAGGCTCCCTACTAAACTCCTTAGGCCCTACACCTACACTTTTGAGATGATGTATTTCTTTTGCTTCCTCATAGGCATGTAGACTCACTCTATCCTTGGTTTGGTGGTAATAAATGCCTAGTCTAATGTTAAGGGAGTTGTAAGAAAGGGGTGGCTAGTCCCTTTGATAATATGGGAAAGCTTGTAATGCTTGCTTATAAAGGAAGGGAAAATTCCTCGACTATGAGGACCCTATCCAGACTCCTAGGAGGTAGGTGGGTCTCTGGGATGGGGTGACATTACTCAATAGGTGGTTTTTTGGGTGGTATTGAGGTTTAGGCTCCCTACTAAACTCCCTAGGCCCTACACCTACTCTTTTGAGATGATGTATTTCTTTTCCTTCCCCATAGGCATGCAAACTCACTCTATCCTTGGTTTCGTGGTAATAAATGCCTAGTCTAATGTTAAGGGAGTTGTAAGAAAGGGGTGGCTAGTCCCTTTGATAATATGGACTTCCAAGGTGCATATTTCGATTCCTCCTTGAGTTACGACATAGGGACAAAGATACTCTACATGCCTCTCTCTCTTAGGCTAACTTCTATTTGCACCTTTTGTCTTCTTATTTCTTTTGTACCCTTGTGCAATTATATCTTCTTTGCTCACACTCTCATTCACGCCTTAGCATTTTATCTCCCTTTAGAGGTATATGTCCCTTGGGTAGTTTGGACATTTTGTTTGGCTCTTAATGGATGGTGACTCCCTCACTTACTAGGGTATCAAGATAGTGTCTTCTAAGGAGGTACAAATCCTTTCCTAAGTAAGCAAGCTTTTTTGATTTTTGTCATCAAGCAATGGTTATGCTGATGATGCTAATGCTATTTGTCTATTATGCATGCATGCGGAAATGAAAGAAGACAATGGATGCAAAAGTAAGTGTTGAGGAATGCATGAATGCAAAAGTGAAGATTGAAGGATGCATGGAGGTAATGCACAAAAGGATGCAGTAGGAAAATACTTTGTAGGGCAAGGATACAACCTCCAATCACTGGTAATACTTGTTCAGGTAGCATGTGTTGATTGGTTCCAGCTACTCCACTTCGACCATATCTTCAAGGATTGTTGCATTGCTAGAAAAGATCTGTTGATAACAAAAGGGCCACACCAATTGGGTCAGAATTTTCCATGGGCATCTAGAAGATGGATGGTGCGCAAGATAAGGTCTCCTAATGTGAAACTCCTGGGCAGGACTTTCTTCTAATATGCTCTAGCCATCCGCTTCTAGTAGCACTAGGCATGGTGCAGGGCCTACAGTTTGTGTTTTCAATCAAGTTCAACTACACGCAATGGTCTTCGACCCATTCTGCCTCCTCTAGCTTAGCTTCTCTCAGGACTCTGAGTGATGGGATCTTTACTTCTATAGGTAGAATTGCTTCCATGTAGTAAACAAGCGTGTACGAAGTTGCCATTGTAGAGGTTCGAACTGATGTTCTGTTGGCCCATACTGCATATGGGAGCTTTTCGTGCTAGTCTTTGTGAGTCTTTGCCATTTTCTTCAAGATCTTTGTGAGGTTCATGTTGGCCTACTCAACCGCGTCATTCATTTATGGATGGTATGGAAATGACCTATGATGTTTGATCTAGAAATTCTAGAGAAGTCTTCAATCCTTTTGGCTATGAAGTTCTTTCCATTATTGATGATGATTGCATGTGGGACCTCATATTGGGCTATAATATTATTCTTGAGGAACTTCTTCATTGCCATGGCTGTGACTGTCTTGTAGAAAGCTACCACTACCCATTTGGTAAAGTAGTCGATAATCACCAAGATAAAGTGATGCCCGTTGGAAGCTGCTAGATGAATGGCACTGATGACAACAATTTCCCAGGTGGAGAAAGGTCATGGGGAGGACATGTTGTACAGTTCTTGCAGGGGTGCATGGATCAAATTCCTATGGATCTGGCAGCTATGGCATCTCTAGACAAATTGGCAACAATCTTCCTCCATGGTTGATCGATAATAGCCTTATAGCATGATCTTCTTGGCTAGAACCACCTTAGTCATGTGTGAGCCACATCTTCCAGCATGAGTTTGCAGCATCAAAATGTGTGCTTCTTTCTTGTCAATGCACTATAAGAGCATTTGCTTATAAGACCTTCTGAATAGCTGCCATGCTCCAAGCATGTATTTTAACAAGAGACGCACCATGGTCTTTTTCTTTGTGACTAAGGCACCAAATGGGAGGTTTTTGGTCTCAAGGAAGACTTTGATGTCGTGCTACCATGGGAGCTTCCCTGTCGAATCTGCTTCTTCAACGCTCATGTAGTGTGCATACTACTCTATATGGATGACTAATATATCGACTACATTGTTTTTTGGTATCGAAAGCCAGGATGCTAATGTTGCTAGTGCATCTGCATATGAATTCATGGCTCTGTTCATAAAAGAGAAGCAATACTCTTCTAATTCTATGATGAGCTTTAGATGATAGGTGTGGTATGGAGTTTCAGATCTTTGGTCTTTCATTTGCCATTAACCTGTGAGATGACCAGCATTGCATTGCCATGTACTTGTAACTTTCGTGCACTGTGCTCAAGTGCGGCCTGTAAACCAAGGATAAGTGCCTTGTATTTAGCCACATTGTTGGTGCACTCAAAGGCCAACTTCCTAGCAAACAAGATTAACTAGCCCTATGGCATTGCTAGCACTACACTAATGCCCATGCCCTTCTTATTGACTGCACCATCGAAGTAGAGGCACCACTGCTATTTGTCTCTAGGCTTTTTAGGTTTTGCATCATCCATGGTGAATATTATACCCTCGTTAGGGAATTGAGTCTACAAAGGCTGATATTTTGGCAATGGTAAGTCGACCAAGTGATCTACCATGACTTGACCCTTCACTAATTTCTATGTGACAAATGTAATGTCATATTAAGACAACAACACCTGTCACTTAACGCATATGCTCACTAGTGTTGGCTTCTAGAGTAAGTGATTCATAGGATCATGACAGCACAAGAGTAGGATAGGATATGCCATTATATAATGCCTTAGCCGTTGTGTGGCCCAGACTAGGGACAGGTAGACTCTCTCAATTGTGCTATACTTGGTTTCACAATCATTAAATTTCTTGCTTAGATAATAAATGGCTTTTTCCTTGTGACCTGACTCATCATGTTGGTCTAAGATTATACCCATAGAATGCTGCATGACTGACTGATACAGAAGTAAGGGATGCCTTGGCATCGATGGGACCAGAACCACCGGCCTTAGCAGTAGTTGTTTGATCTTCTCAAACACAGCTTGACACTCCTCGCTCAAGTTGATTTAAGCAATCTTCCTTAGGAGCTTAAAGATTAGCTCACATATCAGAGTGAGCTATGTAATGAACCAGTTAATGTATTGTAGTCACCCCAGCAAACCTCGGACCTCCTTCTCTGTAGTAGGGGGAGGCATATCATTGATAGCTCTAGTTTTGTTGGGATCTACTTCAATTTCCCTCTAGTTGATAATGTATCCAAGTAGTTTTCCAAATGATACTCTAAACATGCATTTGCTAGGGTTGAGACAGAGCTTATACTTTTGATGTGATCGAATAACTTTCTCAGGCAAGAGAGATGATTCCTTCGGCTCTTTGGATTTAGTGATCATGTCATCAACATAAACCTCAATTTTATGGTACATGAGGTTGTGGAACAATGCCATCATTGCTCTCTGATAGGTGGCGCCTACATTCTTAAGCCCAAACAACATCACCCTGTAATAGAAGATTCCCCAAGGAGTGATAAAAGATTTCTTGTCCTTGTCTTCTGCTACCATCTTGACCTGATTATATCCTAAGAAGCCATCCATGAATGAAAGCATCCTGTGCCCTATAGTATTGTTGACCAAGACATCAATATGAGGTAGTGGGAAGTCATCTTTCGGGCTCACTTTATTGAGATCGCTATGCATGTGAACTCGATCATCCTTCTTGGACACTGGCACAACATTCGCAAGCCACTTTGGATATAGGATGATCTTAAGAAAGTTGACTTTATATTGCTTCATGATTTCATCTTTGAGTTTCAGAAGTCACTGTGGTCACCATCTTCCGAGTTTCTGCTTGATTGGCTTTACATTCGGCTTGAGCGGTAATTTGTGTACAACTACCTCGACATCTAGACCGACCATATCATCGTTAGTCTAGGTAAAGACATCCGCGTATTCCCTCAAGAAGGCGATGAATTCAACTTTTGCCTAGGGTGTCAACTTGGCACTGATGTGCACCTCCTTGATGTCCTTTATTGTGCCAATGTTGACTAGCTCCATCTCTTCTTCAATGAGTAGGTTTGGGCCTTTTGGATCATTATTATAGCGCTGGAACTTTGGTGGTGCATCATCACTCTCATTTACACCTATATCATCCTCCTCCTCATATGCTATAAGCTTAGATAAAATTTCTTCGTTGAATGTAGGGTCAGTGACTTTGAAGGATAGGATATGTTCTGACTCTTACCCTTGCCAACGCTTGACAACAGTCACACTAACTCAGGTGTTCCTATAGCTACATTGTGCAACCTCTAGTTCTGCTACACTAGGACCTACTGATGGATCAGGTTCTGCTTCTTCTGCTGCTACTTCCTTAACTGTATTTTGGGAGTTTTATGTTTTTTTCTGTTTTTTTTGTTGTATTTACAAAGGGTACTATAGTTGGGTGGTTGTCCTATAGTTGGGTGGTTGTCCTATCGTTGACTGATATGATTGCTACCACCTGCACTCCCTCTTGACCCAAGATCTTTTTTTTATTATCACCACTGAGGTGAGGCTTGCGTTCGTTGTACCACCTAGATCCACCTCCCGACTTATGGAGATTAACTCCCTGGTCTAGTGTGTGTTGTTTCTGGTTCTCCTAGGACCATGATGGGTGGCTGGTCCTGTTGTTTGGGTTGTACCAGCTCAACCTCTGTGATCACAACTTTTTCTTTCTTGTTTTAGAGCTCTTTCTCTGCATCCTTGGCTAATGCCACCAATTACTCTTGAAAGATAATCTCTAGATCATTAAGCATGCAATTGATGCAAGCCTCTACTTCTACTTTCTCCTCCCAGTTAGAATGGTGGTCCATGTAATATCCGTAGGCCTACCCCTCTCCTCAGACTTCCAACTATGAGGGCTCCATGGCATAGGATGCCGCCCACGCCCACAACTGCATGGGCTATTGTGGTGGTGCATCTAACTGATCTACTACTAAAACTGGCAATGGTCTTGCTGAGGTTGCTAAAACTAGCATTGAGGTTATTAGATCTACTACAATTGGTGGGGGTGATACTGTTGGAACTGCTATAATTGTTGGCATTGAAGAAATCACCGCTGTGTCTGGCAGAATTGCTACTAACAATGGTGAAACTACTTATATTGGTGAAACTACTGACACTAGTGAAATTGTTGATACTAGTGAAGGTAGCAATAACTAAGCTAGCTGTCGAGTGACCTATCTCGCTGGCCTCTCAAAGGTCTCTTCCTTGAACTTCTCTTCCTTAGAATAATAGTCCTTTATACAGGCCAATTCTACTATTTACCGAGCTATACTCAATGGCTACTGAACTGTCATTAGACATTGGTTTGGGTCAAGGATACCTGCACTGACGAAGTTAGTAATATCCCAAGGGATGAACATCCTCTTTGACTTGCACAAGCATTGGCGTCTATCCTAGAGTGGGTTCCATTCATATCCAAGGTCTTCAAATTCTCTTCTCTCTTCTGTGGTAACTAGTTTAGTGATTCCTTGGTTGTATCGCCCAAGAGGTGCCCCTTTCTCATTTCCCCATCGATGACATAGGTTCTCAACGATCAAGAAAGGATTACCATGAATGACCAGATAGCTAGCGCACTTAAGAGCAATGACGTAGTTAACTGGATAAATTGATTAACGTGGTACATGATGTCTGATGGCTTGGTGTCAAAATGGATAGTCTGAAGAGAGACAGATGACACAGGGTCGACCCTTTCTTCATCGAAGTTCTTTTCCATGATGACAACGATGTTGTCATCCCAACAGAACTTTATCATGTGGTGAAGGGTCATGGGGATGACTTGATGCATGAGAAACCAAGGGTGCCTAAGTAGAAGATTGAAGGTAGGCACAAGATTGATGACATAGAATTCTACATCAAACTCAACTAGATCAACTACAAGGGGTATGACCAAAACTCCTAGCACATCATGATGCGTATTATCAAAAGCTATCATTCCCTTAACCGCTGGCATAACGTCCTCAGCTTGGAATCCAATTTTACTTGTTGTGCTCAAGGGGTAGACGTTTAAGCCTGCTCCATTATCTACTAGCGTAAGGGGAATACGAAAGCTTAGATATTGTACAATGATAAATAGAGGCTAGTTGTGTTTGGTCCCTACTAGAGGCAACTCTTTATTAAAGAAGGATATAACCTACAGTGTTGCAATCATGCCAACCATGGTCTCCAAGGCTACAGGTTCTGTAGTGCGGGAGACATGTGCGGCTTGGAATACTCTAAGAAAGGCCTCCCTATGTTCAATAGAGGTGTGGATAAGGTCCTAGATAGATATGTCGGGTTTGACGTTTTTAACCTGGGTGGCTATATCTGCTGTGGGTTGGTCCATCTTGCTAGTGATGGTTGTGGTAGACTTTGTAGGGACCTCTTCTGTGATAGGTTTGGTGGGTATGCTTTCTAGATGTAGTGATGTAGGCACTGGGTGGCTAGGCTTGGGTGTTGAAGCTGAAGACTCGTACACCTTACCTGATCGTGTGACTTCTACACATATTTCTATGACATAATCATAAGACACACGATGGGTATCTCGAGTCATGTTGATGACCATAGGTGTACAAGCTACCAGTTCCAATTGGGCTATTGGTGGGTCTACTGAAGAGGTTGCTGGATGGTCTGGCAATGGGGTAGCCTAAGCGATCGTCAACTTAGGATTTGGTAACAGGCATATTGGTGTGGATAGTGGAGATTGCATGGTGGGCTATGCAGTTGTGTGCCACAACTTGGCAGCCAGTTGGATCATGTTGATCGTCAACTCCAAGCCTACAAGAAAAGACTAATAAAGCTAAGACGGAAAAGGAGCAAAAACAACTTCAATGAGATTAGAAGGGTTTGCCACAAATGGCTGACCTAACAACAAAGAGAGGGTGGACTCCTAAGGTCCCTAGCGCTCTCGAACTCAAATGCTCAGGTAGGGGCTCGCTAACTATACTAGGGTGTGCTGGTGTAAGTGTGGACACTACTTCTTGTGTGTTGATGATGATGATCTTGCAGTCAATCAAATCTAGGATAGCACTCCACAATATGTAGCAGTTATTAGTGGAATGCCCCAATTTTTGATGAAAATTGCAATATAGGTTCTCTTTGTACCATGACTAAAGGAGATTCGATAGTGGGCGAACCTTTAGAAGTTTCAAGAGTGATGCGACCTTAGGAAAGATGACACTCAAATGCTCGACTAATGGAGTGAAGGCTTGCTCAGCACAATGAGGTTGTCTCTATCGTTGGTTTTGTCATTGACTCATCGGTGTGATAGGATACACTTGTTCGGTAGTGGTTATGATATGTTAAGTGTGTGGTACCCTTAGAACTGGTGTACATCTTGATTTTGAGCTGGCAGGCTTACCACATTAGTAGATGTAGTAGGGGATCCAATATATGAAATGGCATTGTTGGGAGGATCCCCCCCTCTTGGAGTAGTCTATGTCGGAGCCATTGTTGTTGTTGCTGCTACTACTTTTGTCGTTGTGCCTAGATGTAGTGGCTTGCTTGGCAAATGTAGTGAGCATGGGAAAATTACCACTACACAGCAAACTCTCCACATGAGCACCAACTCGGATCAAGGATGCAAAGGTGCTAATCGGTTGAATGCTCAATAGAGCCCTGGTTGTTGGTTGCACCCCATGGATAATCATCTCTATAGACTCCTCATCAGAGGGTCAATCTTTGACTTGTGAAGCAAGGGTGTACCAGCACCTTACATAATCCCTGAATAGCTTGTGAGCTTCTGTCTAGTGGTGACTAGATCCTCGCATCTCGAGATTAGGTCAAAGTTGAAGGAGTATTGTTCCAAGAATGCCTGGCTGAGGTCATTCCAAGTCTTAATCATGGCCATGTCAAGGGAGGTGAACCACTTCAACACAGGGCTAGTGAGACTCCACTAGAATAGGTGGATAAGTAGACTCTCATCAGCCTTGAGCTAAGCTAGGTCACTGTAATACGCCCTCAGATGGGAAATAGGGTAGTCCGTACCATTGTACTTCTCAAAATCTAGGACATGAAGTTCAATGGAAGTGTTACCTCTGGGACGTAGCAGAAGTCCTGGAATTGGTAAGACTGTCAAAGTACTCTTTCTAGATCACTCTTCCTTGTAAGGAGAGCATTTGATGTCACTATTGTCAAGGCTAGTGCAACTTGGGTAGTTCCGTGTACGCCATGTGGGTCACACCTAACTGCTCCTCTAGATCAACCATCACGCCACTTGGTGACGTAGTGTGAAGGCTGATGTACCTTTGCAGGGGTGTAGATTGTTGTAGTGATATGCATGTAGGTGCATATATCTGATGCATCGAAGATGGATAAATAGCATGTTGTGGAGTGTAAGGTGCGAAGTGTGGGAGCAGTGGCTTTTGTACTTGGATGAATCTAGGCAGCAGACTGTGTGGATGTTGTGCTCTTGCCAAGCCAAGAGGCTGGCCACCAGATGTCGGAGTAACATGCTATGCTATGTGTAGTGAAGGTGTAAGATGCAAAGTCGATGAGCCCATCGCCAGGGTAGAGAGAAATTGTAGTGATGGCAAAGGAGACGATGCAATGTGAAGAGCTTGGAGTACAAGAGTAGGTTGTAGCAGAACCTCAGGAATGGTAGGAGGTGAAACCAAAGTAGGATCAAGGGAGAAACTAAGGTCCTCGCATTAAATTCTGGCCATAGCACATGTAGTGAATGGGAGATGTGTTAGAAGCCTCGACCCCTACCAAAATAGTGGGTTGTACCCTCTACTAACACTGACACGACCTTGGACAAGGGAGATAGATCGACACCTCATCTCAAGCCAATAGCAATAGAACGAAAAGTTGGGACTACCCTTCTCAAATTGTAGGAGGGCTCAGGAGAGGAGAAGATGCATGCTCCTATATGAATCATTCATGCAAATATGTTTGATGTCTTTTACTTGCATTTCATTAAACAATAGGGAAAGGAGTGCATGTAAGTCTCTAGTTGTGCCTAGATATTGTTTTTACTTGCAATTTTTTAGATTAACCAATGAGAGAGGCAAACATGTCTCTAATTTCCCTAGGATTAATGCAAAAAGGGGAAAGAAACATCCAATCATGGCAAATAAGATCATACATCATCCAATCATGGGATGTGCTAGTGTTGTGATCATGATGGGGAAAAAAGAAGCAAACATCATATCAAAAGGCATAGACATGGCATGTGTAAGTGTGGTGGCATAGCATATTTGTGTAAAGCAAAACAACCACCAAACAAAAGGCATGAAGCAATATTAAGCAATGCAAGTACCAGCAAACAAACACATAGGGAAAGACAGGCAAGCGAGTAAAAAATCAAAGTGAAAGTCGAAGTCTAGTATCCTCAGTGGAGTCACTAGTTCTTGTGACCATGTCAGCGGACTGACTTGCGTAAGGCACACGAAAGGGGCCAAATGCATGAATCGATAGGGTTACAGCAAAGAGGTGAATATGAGGAAGGACACTCGACTTGAATGTACCAAAACAAAGCAAAACAAACAAAGGATAAGGAAATGAAGTCGCCACCTAGTCTAGTAAATATGGGAGATGAGGAAAACCATGCAAGGAAGACATGATAAAAACAATGCGAATAAAAGTGTAAATGCTCCATGCCAAATGTATGTGACACATGGGTCATTACGTGCCAAAGAAAAGGTAAGGACTCATGTTACGCTTGAGGAAGGTGTTAGGCACCTCCATGCGCCTGATAAATCGGTTTTTCTAGGCTTGATTGCTCGCATACATGGCTATGTAGGCATTCGAATGCCAAAAGGCAATTGTTGATGCATTGTAAAGCATGAGTGTTGAAATGTAAAAACAAATATTGAACAATAGGTGCCATTCAATAACAAGTGATTAAACGGGATCATAAATAAGAAACCAGAGGAAATAGAGATAAATAGCGGATCAAGTGCTCAATCAGGCACTGTCCTAGATTTGGTAAACTACGAGAGCAGTATGTGAGGCTTGCCCATGAGGCATCACTGCGACGCTTAGACGCAAGCTAGAACTTTGTTCCAAGTAGAGGACTTTCATCGCTTCCCTAGGGCAATTCAAGCTAAGTAAACATGCAACAAGAGTCTGGAACTCATGCTTAGAAACCGATGATGAAATGTAAATGTAAAACTAGATCTAGAAGGCATGGTGCTCACTCCCTACTTCTCGGATGTGTCGTTGGATAACACAACCTCTTCTAGCCATGGACGAGGCTAGGAGGATGTTTTCATCCTATGGAGCACCTGGGGAAGTAAGGTAAGAGAGGGAGGGATGCTATGGATGTAGTGAAATATAATGAGAATGCAAAACTTCTCCCTCCCATCCTCATGGGTTGCATCAAAGCTCCTCGAACACAACCAACCATAGATGAGGCCGTGTGCTTGAGTTCTCGTCTATGTTGCTTAAGGGGAAAGGAGGGAAGGAGGAGGGCACACCGTGATTGCCTATGCTATGTGCTCAATGGCTTTCGAACTCACACAAACACCAGGTGTTCAGTGGTAGAATGCAGTGAGAATGCGATGAAGAAACGGATGCCAAAGCTATATGAAACAAGTAAAAACAATCAGCAACAACAGGAGGTGACTATGTAAGTAAGTGGGTCATGTCTCATACATGTATCGTGGATGTGGGGTGTTTCCTCGTGTGACAGTCTACTATGACTCAAACAAATGCTCTCGGTCGGCGAGGCTCACCAAGATTTTGGGAACTCATGTCCTCCCACATTGAGAGTTTGGTGAAGTGATGGGTGCTCTTGGTTAATGCTGCTCACAGGATGCTCATTAGATGGGTGGCTACGTTGGGTTTGGTCATTGGTGGACAGAGAAAGTGTAGTGTGCTAGGGAGGTGGTGTGAGAGCAACAAGAGAGACCAGCAAGCGAGAGAGACCAGAGAGTGAGAGAGACTAGAGAGAGCTCTCATCAGAGGTGGTGGGCTATTAAATAGAAGTGAGGCTTGCATGGGAATCGTTGATGTCTAATAGCTCCCATAGGTAAGGCAGAGATTTAATCAAAGGGATATGATGGCATTTAAATTGGCATGGAGGGTACCATGGTCTGGATACAATGAGGTTCATTCCTAGATCTATGCAAGCCAAAGCAAGGATCAACTGTTCTCTTAGTGAAAGGACAACTTAATCCTTCGACTGTTGCTACTAACATAGGGCATCCACGGTAGTCAAACATGGTACCAGCATGTGAGAGAAACATGTGAGGGAAATCCACTAGAAGTACACATGGCAAACTTATTGCAGAGCTTGTTTGCATGAATCTTGGCATGTTCCACAGAGCATTGGACCACTAATGGGCCTGGGCTGGTGATTTGGTTGAGGCTTAGGTTTAGGGTTTAAAAGTGGGTTTGAGATGAGGTGTTGGACAAAGAAGGATGGTTGGGTTTGTCGACTAGAGCACATGCTTCTGAAAGAGCCTATCAGCGAATGACTACAAAATTAGGGTGTCTATAAGAGTTGAGAGCAAGAGAGACAAGAGACAAATATCATAGGTGGAGGTGTTATTTTATAGAAGGAGTGCATGTTGGCTATTGATGAATAACAGTTTGCATGGAGGTGTGGTTTGGATTGGTATTAAGGTGTAGGATTGGAATTTCGATAATAGGATAAGGTTATTGTAATGCTCGAATTTCCTGTAACAATTTAAACAAATTAAATTACAGGAAATTAAAGCTAAACAGAAGATATTAAATTACTAGGAACCAGCGTATGTGGCTACGAGACTCCGATCTATATGCACTATGCTAAACCTTCTGCGTGCCTGCACTTGCAATACAAAAACACGAGGAAAACGCATGAGTGACAAAAGTCATCCAGGATGTACCCCACGAAAAACAGCAGAAAACAAAACCACAATAAAATTTCCTTTTAAATTCATTTTGTAAACCATTTTTTGTCAAATCCCATAAGCTAGGCCCACACTAGTCAAAACCACAAACGGGGCTCTTCTAGCCCCAAACCACGAGCACGACCCTCAATGGCCAAAACCACACACAATAAGTCAGGAAGTCTGGCGCCAGGCAATCAAACTTAGGCCACAAGTAGTCCATCGAGGAGCAACCACAGCATTCTGCAATGCCACTTTGTGCCACCCTGTGTAGGAGCCAACCACCGTCCCACGATTGTCCCACCTAGAGAATCCTCACAAAGCCAATCCCTCCTTGGGAAGGTTGTTCTGTCTCTCAGGATGCTACCATCTACAAGACATGTGTCCCACCCACACTAGCCACCACAGGGTATGCCTCCTCACGGTGTCCTCCACACACGGTGCTTAGGACAGAGTGTCATACCTCCACACCCAACAACACCCGAGCCTCAATGCTCACAGTGACAGTAGGAGTATCAACCGTAGCCTTGAGACGACAATCAAGGAGTCTCATACCTCTAGGACCCAGCGCCCCTCA
Source organism: Posidonia australis (assembly GCA_024699735.1). Lineage (NCBI taxonomy): Eukaryota > Viridiplantae > Streptophyta > Magnoliopsida > Alismatales > Posidoniaceae > Posidonia > Posidonia australis. Next base: position 28,429 of record JAMKQA010000036.1, read on the forward strand.
CCCTCAGGTATCTTGGCCCCTGACCTCGACCAAGGAGGCGCCCAACCACCTGAGAATGTTGTCACATTCCCTGGTCATGACGACACGGTCCCATAGTGTCACGGCCCACACATAGAAAACTAGGAAAACCATTTTCCAAGTCTGCCAATTCATCTCTTTTGAAATCATTTTCAAAACCATTTTATGTCTTTGAAAACTCTTTTAAAATCTCGACAAAACGACACAACAAGTGTCCCAAGGGAACACCACCGATGGCACACAATCCCATCTCAAAGTGACAATACAAATCAATCCAGAAAACCCCTCAAAATCAGATTCTTATAAATAAGTTTGGGCCCTGATTCGGCATGCAGAAAAATGGGTTCAGTATGCCGAATTCCACTGATTCAGTATGCCGTTCTGTCTTTGGTATGTCGAAATCTACTGGATCGATCGACCGAAGAGATTCAATAGGCTGAATTGACCAAAGGACGAAAATTGACAGAAAATCAACATGCCAAGCAAATTCGGTTGACCTAAATTCACTATTTCGGTATGCCATTTCCACTTTGGTATGTTGAATTCTGCGATCCTAGAAAATGGCCCAAAACCCCAACGTCTGAAATCACCCATAGTGGGACCGCCGATCGGACTCCCAAAACAAACACCAAAAATCACACATAAAACGTAAGATGTAAACCCTTGAGTCTACTCCAAAACTCAACAAACAAAACCAAAATCCATTCACCATGCATCAAGATAAAAAATCGCAAAGGCATAAGGGTCCAAACGACCCAAAACTCAACTACTGCCATAAATATCCATAAAATCACAATAAATGCTCATAAATTCACAATAAATTCTAGGAATGTAAATTTACGTAGATTTCATGAAATCCAATCAATTTCTACCATTTTCGTGCTCTCTATACATGCTTTAGAGGTGCGTACCTAAGAAACGCGCTCCAACGATCCTCCGGCCAACTCCAGCTATCACGACCCTCGTCAGGGCTCACACGACCACAGGGGCATACCACTCACCATCACGAGCTGCCGCACGCCTCTGCCAACTCACAAGCACATTGAACAAAGGAGAGGGAAGAAGTAGGGGAGGAGACGAGGGAGAGGAGGGGGTGGGGGTGAATGGGGAGATTGAGGGAAGAGAAGGAAGGTGAGTGGGGGAGGAGAAGGGATGGCATGCTTGAGAAGAGGAGGATGAATGCGTGGAGAAGGAGAGGAGGAGTGGTGCGGAGGAAGAGTCATCTGCTGTGCTTATATATATATGCGTCCAAGGTGATAGTTGCATGCATGCATGTATAGTGCAATCACCGGCCTCCCGCACGAGCCAACAACTCATCGCACCAAACTCTCCCACCACTCGGCCCACAACGTGGGCCCCACAAGGACCCACACCCGGGCCCACACACATAGTGCCAACCACACAAAGGGACACACAATCAGAAGCTGGCCCACGAGGTCTAAGTCCAAAAACACAAATCCACACAAACAGGCCTTAGAACAATAACACTTGTCTAGAAATAAATTCATTAAAATATAAATAATTACAAAATGAATTTTACGGGTGTTACATCCTAACCCCCTTAAAAGAAGATTTTGCCTCCAAAATCACTAGGTGAAGATATGGGTACTGGGCGAGGATGGCTTCCTCACGTTCCCATGTGGCCTCTTCGGCTCCACGATGCCACCACCGCACCAAAACCAATGGAATCACCTTGTTCCGTAGCAATTGTTCCTTGCAGTCAACAATCTAGACGACATCCTCTACAAAGGACAGATCTTCTTAGAGTCTTTCTAGCTGAATTTGGATCACATGAGATGCGTCAGCCAGGCCTTTCCTTAGCATGGAGACATGGAACATGTTGTGCATGAACGTCATCTCTGGTGGTAGATCCAACTGATAAGCGACCTCATCGATCCCCTAGGTAATATGGTATAAGCCAATATAGCGAGGACTCAACTTATCACACTTCCTGAACTGCATGACACTCTTAGTCAGTGACACATAGTCTCCCACTAGAAATTCCAACGGTCTCTACCTCCTATTGGCGTAGCCCTTCTACTGACTCTGTGCAGCTAACAACTTGCTACGGATCAAATCCACCTTGTCCGTATATAGCTGCACAAGCTCAAGACCAATCAACTGATGCTCGTCCACCTCGCTCCAGTAAACCGGGGATTTGCATGGCCTACCATACAAGGCTTCGTATGGCACCATCCCGATGCTCGAGTGATAACTATTATTGTAGACGAACTCAATCAACGGTAGATGGTCCTCCCAACTCCCTTGAAAGTCTAAGGCACATGCTCTGAGCATATCCTCCAGTATCTGGATAGTCCTCTCTATCTGACCATTTGACTGAGGATGAAATGCTATGCTATAGTCGAGCACAATGCCAAAGGCCTCTTGTAGAGTCCTCCAGAACCTTGAGGTGAATCTCGTGTCTCTGTCCGACACGATGGACACTAGAATACCATGCACTTGAACCACCTCAGACACATACAACTCCGCCAAGTGGTGCATCAGGAGCTTCACTTGAATGGCTGTGAAGTGAGTAGTCTTGGTTAGTCGATCCACGATCACCCACAGGATGTCGTTCTTCCTTTGAGTCTGCGACAAACCAATCACAAAATCCATCGAGATGTGTTCCCACTTCCACACAGGAATATCCAACTGCTACAAGGTCCCTCCAGGTCTCGGGTGCTTTGCCTTGACCAGTTGGCAAGTTGTACAACTTGCCACATGGTCAGCAACATCTCTCTTCATGCCAGGCCACCAAAAGTTCCGCTTCAAGTCTCCGTACATCTTCATACTCCCAGGGTGAATAGCGTACCTAGATTGATGCACTTCATCCAACAATCTTTGCCTGGCCTCCTCATGTTAAGGCACATACAGACGCATATCATACCTCAACTCTCCATATGCCCTAATAAAGAAATGAGGCTCTCCACCAGCCTCGAGCTTCTCAAATACAGCCTGAACAAATGGATCCAGCTGCTGGCAGACAACAATATACTGTAACAGCTTAGGAAGAATAGACAGGTTGGCCACCCAGGCACCAACCATTCCTCTAGCTTGCTGCTTCAGCCTGTAGCTTACCAGATCCTCCAGCATGGTCCATTCCTTAACCATCAGGCTCGCCATCACGTGCGTACACTGACTCAAGGCATCGACGACCATGTTGGCCTTGCCGAGATGGTAAGATGGGTTGAAATCATAGTCCTTCAAATACTCCACCCAACGATGTTACCATAGGTTGAGGTCCCTCTGCATGAAAATATACTTCAAGCTTTGATGATAAATGAAGACCTCAAACTGCTCCCCATAGAGATAGTGTTGCCAGAGCTTGAGAGTGAAAACTACGGCAGCCATCTCCAAATTGAGGGTCGGATAGTTCTTCTCATGCTCCTTCAGCTGGCGCGAAGCATACGCGATGACATTGCCATGTTGCATCAGAACACACCCCAACCCAACACCACTGGCGTCACTATACACAGTGAAGGCATCACTTCCAGAAGGCAAAGTCAACATAGGGGTAGAAACTAGACGTGTCTTCAACTTTTGAAAACTTGCCTCACAATTCTGGTCCCAATAAAATGGAACTCCCTTCCAGTCAACTCTGTCAAAGGCACGGCTATGGAGGAGAAATCCCTGATAAACCTCCTATAATAGCCCACCAGACAAAAGAAACTCCTGATCTCCTTCATAGTCCTGAGTCGCTCCCAACTGCTCACCGCCTCGACCTTGGTAGGATCCACTATGATGCCTTCTACAAAAATCAAATGGCCAAGAAACATAACTTTGCTTAGCCAGAACTCACACTTGGAGAATTTGGCGTACAGCTGATGACACCTCAGAGTATCCAAAATCGCCCTCAAGTGCAAGGCGTGAGTCTCAACATTAGGGGAGTAGACTAGCACATCATCAACAAAAACCTCAACGAACTGGTTTAGAAAAGGGCTGAAAATCCTATTCATTAGATCCATAAACGCAGCCGGTGCATTGGTCAAGCTGAAAGGTATGACTGTGAACTCATAATGCCTGTACCGCATCTAGAAAGCAGTCTTATGAATGTCTGAGTCTCGTATCCTCAATTGGTGATACCCGAACCTTAGATCAATCTTCAAGAACATGGATATAGACTACAGCTAGTCAAACAGGTCATCAATGCGGAACAAGGGATACTTTTCTTCACCGTGATCTGGTTCAGCATCCGATAATCTATACATAGTCGGAGAGAACCATCCTTCTTGCGAACGAACAAGACAAGCGCACCCCATGAAGACACACTCAGCCTGATAAACCCATTGTCTAGCAACTCATACAACTTAGTCTTGAGCTCTCACAACTCCGTTGGTGCCATGTGATAGGGAGGCTTCGACACAACACTAGAATCGAGGATCAGATCGATCAAGAACTCTACTTCCTTGTAAGGTGGCATATCAGGCAAATCATCAGGGAAAACGTCGAAATATTCACACACCACAGAGATGTTGAGAACACTCAACTCAGGAGAAGTGGAGGTAACTATACTGGCTAGATATCCCATGTAATGCTTGACCAAAGACTTATAAGCCTTCATAGCTGAAATGACAAGCTTAGGCCCACCCGGACAACCACCTTGCACAAAGTAAGACCCATCCTCAGGAGAACCAAAATAAACTCTTCTCTGAGCACAGTCGATCAAAGTTGATTGTTGCACCAACCAATCCATGCTGAGTATCACATTGTACTCCTGCATGTCCATCATGATCAGGCTAGCGTTGAACTCTCTGCCATTCAACGTCAAGTCGATAGACCGCAGATACCTCCATACCAAACTGTGCTCTCCCAATGGCATCACCACGCTAAGATGAAAGGCCAATCTAGCTGGTCTCTCTCCTAACACCGCTACAAAAGACTCAGATATAAAGGAGAAAGAACTTCTTGAGTCAAACAACACTTTGGCTATTTTGCCAACCACAATAAAAGAACCTGATAGCCAAACAAAACAACACCACATATCCATACAATTAGGCTAATGTCCAGATTATATGGAGATTACAATAAATCTCAGAGGGTTACAGAACCAACTAATCATCCTTACCCTCAACTACATCTCCCGGAGACCCAACGTGTGGAGTTGCAATGGTAAACAGTTGTCCCCTAGTCAGCTGCTGCGGCACGCTTCCTGCCTTTTTCGACGTTTCCGAACAGGATTTCCAAACGTGTCCTGCCTTCCCATAATTATAGCACACCACCAAAGCTAGGGTTTGTCGATGATGGGGACAATATGCAGTAATGTGGCCCACCTGACCATAGTTGAAGCACTAGTTCCCACTCAGAGCACTGGACCCTGTTTGACTGAGGCTAGCTCCGCTACTCCTAGCAAAACTTCGTCGGCCCACAGAGGAAACATTGGACCTCGCCTTCTGCTTTTTCTCAGAGCTACCTGAACTACTGGCACTTAGAGGACTAGAGAAAGAGAACAAGGAGGTAAAAGAAGACTTACCTTTCCCATTGGGACGACTCTCTAGGAACTTCTGATGCTCAGCCTCGAAGCGATACATCATCCCAACTATGTCCTCCATAGTCAGACACTGACAGCCCATCACCAACACCCGTAGCCCTGGGTTCAAGCCATCCAAAAACCTCTACGACCACTCCTCCTTAGACTCATAGGTAGGAGCAAAACGTTCCAATCGGGCGAACTCAGTCTCATACTAGAGCACTGACATTGTGCCTTGCTCCAGACTCCAGAAATCTTGACGAAGCTGCTCCTTCACATGAGCGGAGAAATACTTGTCATAGAAGGCTACCTTGAAATCCTTCCACTGAATGCTAGCAGTGACTAAGTTTGGGAACTTCAGCTGCATCACAAACTTCCACCACTTATTTGCCTCACCATCCAAGAGATAAGTCACCAGCCGCACCCAATGCTCCTCTGGGCATGCCATGTTCTCCAACATCTTCACCACCTTCTCCAGCTAGGCCTTGCTCTCCTCAGCACTAACCTTGCCCTTGAATGATGGTGGACAAAGCTTCGTGAACTGGTTCAACCATGGGTCACCTGACGGCTCGTTGGCACTACTCTTGTTGAACGCGTGGGAGATCCCGTGTCCCAAACTCCTCAGTTCCTCACGAACCGCCTTCCATCTGCCTACATCCTCTCAGGGTTCAGTCTCCTTAATAGAGGCCTTGCCCTTACGACCATGAAGAGGCATCCTGCTAGAGAAAGGCAAAACACTTGCACCACAGGCAAAGCAACAACCAAAAAACCATGAAGAAAGACAGGTGCATACTCTACCTTGCATGCAAAACCTATGGAGTCTCTAGACCAGACACCCTAGGTATAACACTAATCTAGTGTGACCTAGTGAACCTGGAGCTCTAATACCAATTTTGTAACGCCCTGAATTTCCCATAACAATTTAAACAAATTAAATTATAGGAAATTAAAGCTAAACAAAAGATATTAAACTACTAGGAACCTACGTGTGTGGCTACGAAACTCTGATCTATATGCACTATACTAAACCTTCTGCTTGTCTGCACTTGCAACCCAAAAACACGAGGAAAACGCATAAGTGACAGAAGTCACCCAACACGCACCCCATGAAAACAAGGGAAAACAAAACCATAATAATGTTTTCTTTTAAATTCATTTCGCAAACCATTTTTTGTCAAATCCCACAAGCTAGGCCCATGCTGATCAAAACCACAAATGGGGCTCTACTAGCATAAAACCACGACCACGATCCTCAATGGCCAAAACCACACACAGTGAGTTAGGAAGTTCAGTGCCAGGCAACCAAACTCAGGCCACAAGTAGTCCATTGAGGAGCAACCATAGCGTTCTGCACTGCCATGGTGTGCCACCTTGTGTAGGAGCACCATCGTCCCTTGATTCTCTCACCTAGAGAATCCTTATAAAGCCAACCCCTCATTAGTAAGGCTATCTTGTCTCTCAAGACGCTACCAGCTACAGGGCACGTGTCCCACCCGCACTGGCCACCATAGGGTACGCCTGCTCACGGCGTCCTCCACACACGGTGCTCAGGAGGGAGTATCATACCTCTACTCCCAACAACACCCGAGCCTTAGTGCTCACAACAACAGTAGGAGTATCATACTTCCCCGTCATGCCACGAGACACCTCAACCCGTGGACCACAACCTTGGCCTTAAGACGACAATCAAAGAGTCTCATACCTTCAAGACCAGATGCCCCTCATCCTTAGGTATCTCGGCCCTAACCTCGACTAGGGACATGTCCGACCACCCGATAATGTCATCACATTCCCTGGTCCTGATGACACGGTCCCATAGTGTCTCGTCTCGTACACAGAAAACTAGGAAAATCATTTTCCAAATCTACCAATTCATCTCTTTTGAAATCATTTTCAAAACAATTTTATGTCTTTGAAAACTCTTTCAAAACCTCGACAAAACGGTGCATCAGGTGTCCTAAGGGATCACCACTGATGTCCCACAATCCCATCTCAAAGGGACAATACAAACCAATCTAGAAAACCACTCAAAATCAGATTTTTATAAACATGTTTGCGCCTTGATTCGACATGCCGAAAAATGGGTTTGGTATGCCGAATTCCACTGATTCGGTATGCCGTTCTGTTTCAGTATGCCAAAAGCTACTAGATCGATTGATCGAAGAGATTCGGTAGGTCAAATCGATAAGAGGATGAAAACTGACAGAAAATCTTCATGCCGAGCAGATTCAGTATACCGATATTCATTGTTTCGGTATGCTGTTTCCACCTCGGTATGCCGAATTCTATGATCCCAGCAAATGGCCCAAAACCCCAACGTCCAAAATCACCCATAGTGGGACCTCCTATTAGACTCGCAAAACAAACACAAAAAATCACACATAAAACATTAGATGTAGATCGTTGAGTCTACTCCAAAACTCAACAAACAAAATCAAAATCCATTCACCATGCATCAAGATATAAAATCGCAAAGGCATAATGGTCAAAACGACCCAAAACTCAATTGCCACCATAAATATCCATAAAACCACAATAAATGCTCATAAATTCACAATAAATTCTAGGAATGTAAATTTACGTAGATTTCATGCAATCCTATCAATTTCTACCATTTTCATGCTCTTTATACATTGTTTGGAGGTGCGTACCTGAGAAACACCCTCTAACGATCCTCTAGCCGACTCCAGCAACCACGACCCTCGCTGGGGCTTACACGACAACAAGGGCACACCACCCGAGCTCCACCTACCGCCATGAGCCACCTCACACCTCTGCCAACTCACAAACACACCAAACAAAGGAGAGGAAAGAAGCAGGGGAGGAGACGGGGGAGAGGAGGGGGTGGGGGTGAATTGGGAGAGTGAGGGAGAAGAAGGAAGGCGAGTAGGGGAGGAGAAGGGATGGCGTGTTCAGGAAGAGGAGGATGAATGCGAGAAGAAGGAGAGGAGGAGAGGTGCGGAGGAAGAGTCGTCGGCTACGTATATATATATATATATATATATATATATATGCGCCCAAGGTGGTAGTTGCATGCATACATGCACAGTGCAACCACCAGCGTCCTGCACGAGCCAACATCTCATCGCACCAAACTCTCCCACCACCCGGCCCAAAATACGGGCCCCACAAGGACCCACACCTAGGCCCACACATACTGTGCTACAATACACAGTGCCAACCACGCACATGGACATGCAATCAGAAGCCGACCTACGAGGTCCAAGCCCAAAAACACAAATCCACACAACCGAGCCTCAGAACAGTAACACCCATCTAGGAATAAATTCATTAAAATGTAAATAATTAGAAAATGAATTTTACGGGTGTTACAGTTATGATGGTCCCAGAATACCATGGAGCATGCTTAGATATGTGTAAGCTAATGAAGATGAAGAATTGGGTGTTCCATCACTTGGAGGACCACACAATCCTTTGTATGAATTAATCTAACATAGGACACTTTGCCATCATTACGCGTTGGTTAGTTGCGTAGACTAGTTATGTTGGTTTGTATCGCTAGTTAAGTATGGCTAGATCTATTACTTGACCTTCTTATTGAATCTGCTCCTTAAGTATTTGGGCCATGCATGTGTTCTAGGTTTGTGTTATAGTGAAGGCTTAGGGTTTGGGTTAGCTTGGGATGTTGGGCTAGTTTTAGGGAAGTGGTTAGGTCTACCACGACCAAAGTATGTCCTTGTAGAGGAGTCTGCTGATGAGCGACTACAAAATTGGAGTGTCTATAGATGTCCCTTCTTGAGAAAGGTCGAGGGTACTGAGACCGATGCTCAGGATTGACAAGACACCTCACCTGAGTCTAAGGGAGAGCGAAGTTGTTGGCGATGAATCATTTATTTGAAAGATGCACCAAAAGCCATGATTTGTTGCAGAAATGTAAATGTGGGTGCAAAAACAATGCTAGGATGCAAATGCTAATGCGATATTCATGCTAATATGCAGTGATCCACTGGGGATATATTTTGTTCCACGCAATGGAGTTGCATATGCATGATGTGGTATTGTATAGTTTATGCTTATTAATAAGTGTACGATGTAATGACATGGAGTGTAATGCAATGCAATAATGCTAAGTGTTGATGCGGATGCTAAATGTTGATGATGATGATGTAATGTGATGCATTGTTGGGAGCTAAGTTATTGGCTAGCTAGCCTGAAGAGAAGGGCGTGACAAATTATCAAACTTGCACAAGGAGGGGCATCGTCAACCGGTAAAAAGGGACATGATAAATTGTTGAACTCATCAACTAGATAGTTGGAGTTATTAGCCTGAGGAGAAGTTGAGCATGGCAAGTCAAAAGGACTTGCCAACTTGGACAACAAATAGTTTGACCGATGTCAATCGAGTAGTTAGGGTTACTAGGTTGAAGAGAAGAGGGACTTGGCAAGTCAAAAGGGCTTGCTAGCCTGGACATTAGATAGTTTGACAGATGTCAACCGAGTAGTTACGGTTACTAGCCTGAAGAGAAGGCATGACAAATCGTTGGGTTTGTTAGGTTGGGAAAAGACAGCCTTGTTTGCTTGGAGTGAGATCGCAAAGTAGGGAAGCAAACTGGACTTTGTTGGCCCAAACTGAACATCCAAAAGAGGCATGTAGGGTCTTCATCTTCCTAGACAAAAGTCGCTAGAAGGGAAGCAAACTCGACTCTATCTACCTAGAGTGAAGATCCATGAGGAAACAAGGAGTTTGTTCACCAAGAACAAAGTCGAAAGAAGGGAAACAAACTGAACTCTATCCACTCGAAGCAAAGATCCAGAAGCAAGACTTCATCTACATAGAGTGAAGTCACAAGGAGAGAAGAAAACTAGACTTCATCCACTTGAAGTGAAGATCTAGAAGAAAGTAGGGACCTTGTCTGCCTAGTGCAAATTCACAAAGAAAGATGAAAGCTGGACATCATCAACTTGGAATGAAGATCTAAAAGCGAGACTTCGTCCTCATAGAGTGAAGTCACAAACAAAGTAGCAAACTGGACTCCGTCTACTTGGAGCGAAGGTCTAGAAACAAGACTTCGTCCACTTGTAGTGAAGTTGCCAAGAAAGAAGCAAGTTGGACTTTGTCCACTTGAAGTGAAGATCTAGAAGCAAGACTTCGTTCAAACAGAGTAAAGTTGCCAAGAGAGAAGCAAACTAGACTCCATCCACTCGGAGGAAAGATCTAGGAGCAAGACTTCGTCTGTAAGGAGTGAAGCCACAAGGAAAGCAACAAGCTGGACTCCATCCACTCGGAGCGAAGATCGAGAAGCAAGACTTCATTCCAATGGAGTAAAGTCACAAGGAGAGAGGCAAACTGGACTTTGTCTGCTTAGAGTGAGAATCTAGAAGCAGGACTTCATTCACACAGAGTGAAGTTGCAAGGAGAGAGGTAAACGAGACTTCGTCCACTCAGAGTGAAGATCCAGAAGCAAGACTTCATCCACATGGAGCGAAGTCTCAAGGAAAGCAACAAACTAGACTACATTTGCTCAGAGCGAAGATCTAGAGGCAAGACTTCGTTCGCATGGAGTGAAGTGGCAAGGAAAGAAGTAAACTAGACTTTGTTCGCTCGAAGTGAAGATCTAGAAGCAAAGAAGTGACAATGAGGATACCAAACCTGATGGTATGGCAAAAACCTGAAGACAATCCCGCAACGATGCAACGACAGCCAACCAAACAAGTTTCCAGTCCAATGCCAATGTTGTAATGATATTTGTGGTGCAGTGCAATTGTTAGAGTATTCTACTGCCTAATCCTGTACTAGGGCTTGACCACTACCATTATGTTGTGTGCTTCAAATCTAGTCCGCTCGAGAATGCTTTGCTATTGCCTTTGTGAGGGAGAGGCATTTTCTAGGTGGGTGCTGCCCGTAGTTCTTGTAGATTTCCATGGCTTTGATTTGCCTGTGGTTCTCTAGCAATTGCACATATGTGTAGGGGTATATGCGTAGCTACGCTAGACATGAGGGGTGTTGCCATAATTTTCACGTCAAGGGGCAAGTAATGATTTTGTTTGATCAAGGTATACTACAATCCTAAGCAATGTCCCAAGATTTTATTAGATGCTTCTACTGGTTTACTGAGCCTTGATAACCAAGTAGGTGTGCTTGTGTTTGTGTCAATCCATGTACTTGTGCCTGTTTCGAATCAAGGCACTATGCTTTGTTGCTCAGCTGAGGGTGTACTTAGATAGGATGTTGGTAGAATGATGAGGTGCCACTGCATTGATGTTGGAGCATTTCGAGTGTTTGTTAGTTTTCTTTCGGGAATTCCTTCTACATCGTATCCTGTTTGGCAATTTACTGTAGATTCTAGCCATTCACGACCAATTCCAGTTCTTCTACGCATTGGCTGAGAGGTGGAGACATGCGACTCACACCTTTCAGTTCTCATTCGGGGAGATGACAGTGTTAGCGGAGCTCTAGGCCCTACCATTAGGTTTGCACTTTGGTGGGGAGCCGATTACTGGGCAGTCAACATAGGAGTTCTTCTAGGTGCCTAGTCTATTGGGTAGAGAGCCTCCAATCACGAAGAGGACCACATATAGCTTTACTCTAGCATGGTTGAGGTTGTGGGACCAGTATTGGCTGGATCCTGCACTTGATTTGACAATGGCAAGGTTCATGCTATACCACTTTTTGCTGGAGTTGATATGGCTGATTTTTTGTCTCTTATGGATATTGTGTACATGCCGACTGCCTAATATATTTAGTTGATCTTGTTCGGCTAGATCATTATGACTGGAGTGGTGCCAATTACACCCATGTATTGTACATACTAGATGTAGTTGTGTAGAAGAACCACTAATCTTACATGGGTTTATACCGCCTAAAGATGGTGAGGATTTCAATCTATTTGCTCGTTTAATTTCTGCCTGCTTGAACGTTGTACTGACTATTTGGCTTATTACTTGGCAATATTGGGTGATGGAGCATGTGGATCTAGGCCATTACTTCTATTGCCTACGTCTTGAGCTATTGTTGCTCCCTCGCTAGTGGTGTGAACATGACCATCGGGTTGCCTCTGACGTTTTTAGTTATGAGGCATACAGATACCTCTTAGATCTCTTGCGCCTTGAGAATGTATGTATGCTTTTAAATTTTTTCTTATGCAAAATATTACCATGACATTGACACTTTGCTTTCTACTATTCTGGTTACAAGTTAGGCTGCATCCTTTGAGCGTTATGTAGGGTATGACTGGGTACCCCTACACTTTGCTAGGGAATTGAAAAGAACGTAAACTAAATTCTTTTGCTTAAAATAGTCAGCATACTACCTCCCTGGATGCATCTGCCACCAGTTTGCAGACGAATTCTGCATTCCACTCTCCCGTTCTACAAACATGAAGTCGAAGGCAACCTCTCGTGTGGAGGCAAGGTCTACTACTACTAATGCATATGTTGCCCGGAGCAAACACATCCTTTGGGAGCTCAGATACAAGGAGTATTTGGAGTAGTTTGAGCGAGTAGGAAAACCACATCTATTTGACGAGAAGCTATGGGAGAGCTAGATGGGAATGTGGTTCAACGTAGACTTGGTGAGGGTAAGTTGAAAACTTGCTACTTTGCATTCTGCTTTTGTTTTTTGATATGTTGTATTCAGACATGGCAAATGTTTCTACAGAGCTTCGTGGAAAGATTTGTTGCTTTTTATAAGGAGATGAGGCAACAGGAAGTAAGCTAGTCATCTTGTTTCCTTAGTGGCATTCACTCATCTATAAATTGCTTCTAATACTATTCCATTTTTATATAGGAGAGGCAATGGAACACAACACTTGAGTTATGCATTTATTTAAAAACACTCGTTTTGTTGATACTATGTTGTGCTAACTCGCCCTCGTGTCCACTTTTAGAGAGGTGCTTGAGTGTCGAGGTGAACGTCGGAACTAGCAAAGAGTTCACCATGGAGTTTGAGAAGAAGGACATGTCTGAGGATGAGGGCTTCTGTGGCACCATTGGTTCTACTCGGGGCCCCTCACACACCCATGTTGCTTCTACCAAAAACTCTCATATACTAGGCCACAAATTTTCCCATAGTGTTGCTGCCGCTTCACAGAGGAGGGCCCTTAACCCTGAGGTGGAGTGGAGTCCATTGGAGGATTAGCCCAATTGCTTTTGTCTATACTTTCCTTTGTTCTAAATTTCTAGACTGTACTAAATTCAAACTTGATGTACTATGGACTTATTGTGACTATGCCTGTGGAACCCTGCATGGCTCTCCTATGTGCGTGGTAGCACACGAGGAGTTCTGATATGGTTACGGCGAAGAGGGTGAATCTGGAGAAGAAGACTGGGCTAGGAAACACCAAGGAAGATAAAAAAAGGATAAGGAAAGGAGTTGTCACCTAGTCTTTTATTGAAAAGACGAGGAAAATCAAACATAAAGGAGAAATCAAAAGAAATCAAGGTGAAGAAAACATATGTATGCTCCATGTCTAATGGATGTAGTGCACAAATCAATGTTGGCCAGAGAAAAGGGAAGGATTCTTGTTACACATGGGGAAGGAGTTAGGCACCCCCATACGCTCGAAGAACTAAGTCTTTCTAGTTTTTTTGCTTGATAATGGTCTATTGTGTGTATGCTTGTCTATTTTGAATGCACATGCCTAAGATAACTGTGAAAACACGCCAAATCAAAAAGAAGAAATGAACAAAAGGAGAAGAATGATAATTCGAGGGACAATGTAGGCATTTCAAATGCTACTTTGCTGTACGCCCGTGGACGATAAGGAAAATCGTGAAAATCAAGAATACTCGGAAAGTGTCAAGCAAGTCAGCAAAAACTTGAAAAAATCCGAGAAAATCAAATAGGAGAAAATAATCATCATTTGGGTTAATGTTGGCATTGTTAAGCTTGTTAATGTACGCACTCGAGCAATGGAAAACCAAATCAAATCAAAATTGTGATAGTCTGAAGAAATCCGAGAAACGATGGAAAAATCAAGTTTGAAATGAGTTAAAAATGCGTGTACGATGCAAGGAAGAAGGCATGAGAAAATATGCATGAAAAGGGGAACAAAATGTACAAAATGCATGTGTGAGTGAAAAATGTAAATTCTAAGGGCTTTTGTGAAAAATTCACATATTCTGAATGAAGGTTGAAAATTCTGAGGCTAAATCAGCAAAAAATACTTGAGAAAACACATTTTATGCAATTTTGAAGAAATTAGGGGTCAAATGTGCAAAACTGTGCATTTTTGGTCAAAATCAGGATTCCTAGGGCTCAATATACAATTTTGTTAGTAAAACATGTATTTAAAACAATTCTGAAGTAATTTAGGGTTAAATGTGCAAGAAAAAGAGTTTATGTTTGAAAACTGGATGTTTTAGGGATTGACATGCAAATTTATCTTAGAAAACATGCATTAAGTGAAAAATCAATGAAATTCATGGTCTAAAATGCAATTCTTGAACACATTTGAGTAAATGTTTGAATATCAAGGATTTTATTTGCAATTGTGACAGCAAAACATGCATTTAGAGCTATTTTAATAAAGCTTAGGGTTTTTATGCAAAATACTGGACCTGAAGATGAATTAAAAGCAAGTCAGGAGTTTATGTCAAATTTTAAAGTCTGGAAAACATTAACAAGAATATATAGAGGTCACACTGCAATATTTCAAATCAAACATTATTAAAATGGTTTTAAAAACATATGCAAGGAACTAAATGCAAGAAATAAGGACCTATGTGTAAGGAAAGTAAAGATTCAGAAATTTATTCAAAAGAAAACTATTTTTTAATTTTTTTTAAAAAAAACATGTGACAGCCGTCGGCGACAGAGCCTCGCTGTCAACGACTATCTAGGATGCCTTTCCGAGGCCTCCTGATGCCTGATCAATCATCAAATCCTACTAGAAGCAAGAAGAGAGGAAGGGGGAGAGATCCATCAGCTTGGATGGAGCTTCCAACAGTCGAAGGTGGTTGTCCACCACCGTCACTGTCGAAGCAGTTCCGGTGATAGCGCCATGGAAGAAGGAGGTCCTAGAGGCTGTGGCGCGGTAGCTCTGGGCTCCAGGAGGCTCGGGGATGCTGAGAAGAACGTTTTCTTCCATCTAGAGGCACGAATGGCGCTACTCCATCATCCTCTGATCTAGCTCGCTGTCACCTCTGTCTTCTCCAACGAGCTCGACTGTGGGGACCATCTAGGGTTCGAAATGGGGTCTTGGCTTCTTTGAAGTGCTGGGGGAGTGTTGTGGAAGGTTCCCAGATGCTTGGAGAGATGCGGCGGTGTTGGAGTCGATGATTCGAAACCCACTGTTCACCTTCTTCTTTGGCGACAGTGAAGGGGCGTCCGGTGAGCTACTCTTCGAGGCTTACTGGGCTTGTTTCACGACGTCCCGAGGGGTGGAGAAGCAAGGGGAGGCCAGACTCGAGAAGATTGAGCATGTTTGGGCACGAATTGTTCGCTAGATTCGTGCTCCCACCTATGTCGTTGGAAAATCATGCCTGGCGACCCAAGATCCGTCTGACTTCGGCCAAGAGAGCCTCTAGGCTTACTAGAATAGATTAGGGAAGAAGGAGGACCTAGGGAGCTAAAATGAGGAGGAATTAAGGTTTGAGGGGTGCTTACTTGAGCAGGCAGTGGGGATGATCGCCAGAGCTCGCCGGAGATGGCATAAAACTTGAATTTTCCTCCTCTTCGAGCGTCCCGTCTGATCTGAGACCTCTCTGGTTGCTTTGGTTGCGAGAAATCACCTTGGTGGCCTTCTTCTCAAATTTTCCAAGTTTATCTCTCCTTTTTCTCCTCTTTTTTTCTCTTGTAAATGGGAGGGTAATCATAGGCTTGCAATTGCTAGGTAGGTTGTTATCGTTAGAGTGGGAAGTAGTCAGGTTGTTAAGGTGGAGTGGGAAATGGTTAAGGTTGTTAAGATGAAGTGGGATGTTAAGGTTGTTAAGGTGGAGTGGGAAGTAGTTAGGGCTGTTAAGATGGAGTGGGAAGTAGTTATAGGTTGTTAAGATGGAGTGGGAAGTAGTTATAGGTTCTTAGGGTTTAAGGCTTGACTTAGGGTTTTAAATTAGGGTTTTGAACTAATCCTAGGGTTTTGGACTAATTCTATGGTTTTGGATTAGGTTTTGGATTTTATATAGGGTTTCGAACTAATCCTAGGGTTTTGGATTAATTCTAGGGTTTTGGGTTAGGTTTAGGTCTAGGGTTAGGGTTTTAGGCTGGGTTTTATGGTTTTAGCTAGGTTTAGGGTTTAGGTCAAGGGTTAGGGTTTTCAGGCTTGATTTTAGGGTTAGTCCAATTGCAAGCATATGGGATGTCTATAGATGCCTCTCCCTGTGCGAGGTCGGAGGATGGATGGAACAGAGACCGATGCTTCGGGTTGACAAAGACACCTCACCGCCTCTTACAAGAAAAAAGGAACAAGAGGTTGAGACCCCTGCTTCCTGAGCACTCTGGACAATGTCATGGTTTTCAACTAGGTAGTTCGGGCTACCAACCTAAGAGAATGGGGGCACGATAGGATTCCGGACTTGCTGACCCATAGGATAGACTCTTTGACAGGTGCCTATCATGCAGTCTAGGATACTGGTCCACAAAAGGAGGTTGGTGTAATCCATCTGAAGCACGACCAAAGGGGGCACTATCGATACCAAACTCTCTAAGCAAGGATCGAATGGGGAATGGTAGATTTCGGACCTACTTGCAAGTTGACGGATGCCAATCGGATAGTTCAGGATATCAGCCCAAATGTGAGTTGACACAATATCCGAAGAAAACACTTGGTAACAGAAGACAAAGCAAAAAAGCAAATCTGTCAACCGAGAAGCAGTTAGTGCTGGTTCGGAATAAGGATAAACGAACACATCATCTGAGAAGCAGGCAATGATGGTTCGGAAAGCTGAAAAGCGAACACGCCAACCGAAAGGCAGTCGATGATGGTTCAGAAGGAGGATAAATGAACACATCATCTAAGAAGCAGGTGGTGATGGTTTGGAAATTTGAAAAGCGAACACGCCAATCGAGAGGCAGTCGGTGACGGTTCAGAGGGAGGAAAAAGCGAACACGCCAACCAAAAGGTAGTCGGTGACGGTTCAAAAGGAGGATAAACGAACACATCATTTGAGAAGCAGGCGGTGATGGTTCAAAATGCTGGAAAAAAACGAACATGGCAACGAAGAGGCAGTCAGTGACGGTTCAGAACAAGGATAAAGGAACACATCATCCAAGAAGCAGGTGGTGATGGTTCAAAAAGTTGAAAAGAAAACATGCCAACCGAGAGGCAGTCGGTGACAGTTCAAATGGAGGATAAACGAACACATCAACCGAGAAGAAGGCATTGATGGTTTGGGAAGTTGAAAAGCGAACGCAACCGAGAGGCAGTCGGTGACGGTTCAGAAGGCTAATGAAGCAAACACGCCAATTGAGAGGCAATCAGTAACAATTCTGAAGGAGGATAAACAAATACATCAACCGAGAGCAGGCGGTGATGGTTCCAAGAGCTGAAAAGTGAACTGTAACACCTGTAAAATTCATTTTTGTAATTATTTACATTTTATGAATTTTATTCCTGGACGGGTGTTACTGTTCCGAGGCCTGTTGTGTGATTTTGTGCTTTTGGGCTTGGGCCTTGTGGGCCGGCTTTTATTTATGTGTCCTGTGCGTGGTTAGCACTATGCATTGTGACACTGTGTGTGTGGGGCCCAGGTGTGGTGTCTGCGTGGGGCCCGCACTTGTGGGCTGTTGGTTGTGGCTAGCTGTTGGACGGAGTGGCCGGTGTGCTTGTGCAGTGTGCCGATGGCTTAGATGTGCAGGTGAGCACGCTCCCAGCTACTACGTGCGCAGGCTTTATACATTGCACCGCACTCTTCCGCCTCTTGTCGCCGTCTTCCCCTTCTTCCTTCTTCTTTTCCCCCTGCTCCTTGACGCGCGTATTTCCCTTCTTCCCCACCTTCCTTTCCTTTCCGTCCTCCCCACTCCTTCTTCCTCTTTCCCCTCTTTTTCTCCTTCCACCAACATCCCATGTTTCTTCTTCTCGTGCGTCGATGGAGAGAGAGAGAGAGAGGGGAGCGCAGCGAAGGGCTATGGTGGCTCATTTGGTGTGTGGAGCTTGGGTGGAGCGTCCCTAAGGCCATGGTGTGGCTGTGGTTGTGCAAGG
This sequence comes from Posidonia australis, assembly GCA_024699735.1. Classification (NCBI taxonomy): domain Eukaryota; kingdom Viridiplantae; phylum Streptophyta; class Magnoliopsida; order Alismatales; family Posidoniaceae; genus Posidonia; species Posidonia australis. Next base: position 47,014 of record JAMKQA010000036.1, read on the forward strand.
TCATTGGGGTCGGTCGGAGATCGCCGGAGGCCGTTTTCAAGTACACACCTCCACCACATGTAATAGAGAGCATGGAATTGATAGAAAATGCTAGGATTGCATGAAATCTAGTTAAATTTACATTTCTAGAATTTATTGTGATTTTATGAGAATTTATGGGCATTTATGGCGGTTGGTGTGTTTTAGGTAGTTTTGACTCTTTTGCCTTTGTGATTTTATATCTTGATGCATAGTGAATGGATTTTTGTTTTGTTTGTTAGGATTTGGAGTAGATTTGAGGGTCTACATCTTATGTTTTATGCAAGATTTTTAGTGCTTGTTTAGGAGGTCCAATCAGAGGTCCCAGTTGGGGCGATTTCGGACTATAGGGTTTGGGTCGTTTTCTGTTTTTCGCAGAATTTGACATACCGAACTATTTCGGTATACCATTTTTATATTAGATTAGGTCCTCTGGTCGAAATTTGGTGGTCCAATTTTGGATGGTTGCCTGAATCAGGAGATTTCAGTCGATGAACTAGATTTCAGCATACCGAATTTGGCCTAAGTGTTGACCGTTGACCTGATTCAGTCGACCGATCTAGATCGGTCTACCGAACCACGGATTTTCGAGGTACCGGACCTATTTTTTGGCATTTCGAATCTGGGCCCAAATGTGTTTTCCAAGGACTTTTTGGATTGCGGTATTTTGTCCTTATAAGATGGCATTGTGGGTCGTTAGTGGTGGTCCCCTAGGACACTTGATGTGCTGCTTTGCCGAGGTTTTGGAAGAATTTTCAAAGATAGGAAAATGGTTTTGGAAAATGGATTTCAAGGAAATAGTTGGCCTATTTTGGAAAATGTTTTCCTGGTTTTCTGTGTGTGGGCCGAGATAGTGTGGGACCGTGTCGTCGGGACTAGGGAATGTGACGACATTCTCGAGTGGTCGGGCTCGACTCCCTAGTTGAGGTTGGGGGCCAAGATACCTAAGACTAAGGGGCATCGGGTCCTAGAGGTTTGAGACTCCTTGACTATCGTCTCAAGGCTAGGGTTGTGGTCCGTGAGTTGAGGTGTCTTGTGGCATGAAGGGGAGGTATGATACTCCTACTATCGCTGTGAGCACTGAGGCTCGGGAGTTGTCGCATGTGAAGGTATGACACTCCCCCTTGAGCACCGTGTGTGGAGGACGCTATGAGGAGGCATACCTTGTGGTGGCCAGTGCACGTGGAGCACGTGCCCCGTAGCTGGTAGCGTCCTGAGATACAAGACAACCTTCCTTGGGAGGGGTTGGCTCATGAGGGTTTTCCAGAGAGGGAGAATCGCAGGACGGTGAACGCTCCTACGCAGGGTGGCCGTCACCGTGGCAGTGCAGAACATTGGGGTCGCTCCTCAGTGGACTGCGTGTGGCCAGAGTTAGTTGCCTGGCGCCGGGCTTCCCGACTCATTATGTGTAGTTTTGGCCATTGAGGGCCTTTGCTTGAGGCTTTGGGCTAGTAGAGCCTCGATTGTGGTTTTTGGCCGGTGTGGGCCTAGTTTATGCGGTTTTGAGAAATCCTTTGCAAAATGAATTTACAAGGAAAATTGATTATGTTTTGTTTTTCGCAGTTTTCGTGGGGTGCGTACTGGGTGACTTTGGTCACTCATATGTTTTTCCTCATGTTTTTGGTTTGCAGGTGCAGGCATGTAGTGGGTTAGAGTAGTGCATATAGTCTGGAGTCTCCTAGCCATATACACAGGTTCCTTGTAGTTAGATATTTACTATTTGACTTTAATTTTCTCGTAATTTATTTTTTTTTAAATTATTGTGGAAAATGTGGTGCGTGAAAGTTTTTGGTATCAAAGCTCTAGGTTCACTAGGTGGCACTAGGTTAGTGTTACACCTAGGGTGTCTGGTCTAGAGACTCCATAGGTTTTGCATGCATGGTAGAGTCTGCATCTGATTTTTCGCCATGGTTTTCTGATTGTTGCTTTTTCTTTGGTGTAGGTACTTTGCCTTTCTCTGACAGGATGCCTCCTACTAGTCGTAAGGGCAAGGCCCCTGTCGAGGAGGCCGAGCCCTAAGAGGACGTTGGCGGATGGAAGGCGGTTCATGCGGAATTGAAAAGTTTGACACATGAGATCTTGCACGCGTTCAGCAAGTGTAGTGCTAGTGAGCTGTTAGGTGACCCGTGGCTGAACTTGTTCATGAAGCTTCATCCACCGTCGTTCAAGGGCAAGGTCAGTGCTGAGGAAAGCAAGGCTTGGTTTAAGAAGGTGGTGAAGATGTTGGAGAGCATGGCGTGCCTGGTGGGGCATTAGGTGCGGCTGGCGACCTACCTGCTGGATGGTGAGGCAGATAGGTGGTGGAAGTTTGTAAAGCGGCCGAAGTTCCCAGACTCAATCATTGTTAGCATCCAGTGGAAGGATTTCAAGGCGACCTTCTATGACAAGTATTTTCCCATTCATGTGAAGGAGCAACTTCGCCGAGATTTCCGGAGTTTGAAGCAGGGCATGATGTCGGTGCTCAAGTATGAGACTGAGTTCGCCCGGCTAGAACGCTTTGCTCCTACCTATGAGTTTGAGGAGGAGCCAGCACAGAGGTTTCTAGACGGCTTGAACCCTGGGCTGCAGGTGAAGGTAATGGGCTATCGGTGCCAGACTGTGGAGGACATGGTTGGGATGGCTTACCACTTTGAGGTAGAGCATCAGAAGTTTCAGGAGAGTCGTCCCAAGGGGAAGGGTAACCCTAAGAAAAAGCAAGAAGGCGAGGTCCAGTGTTTTCTTTTACCTCCCGGTTCTCTTTCTCCGGTCCTCCAAGTGCCGGTAGTTCAGGTAGCCCTAAGAAAAAGCAAGAAGGCGAGGTCCAGTGTTTCCTCTACGGGCCGGTGGAGTTTTGTTGGGAGTATCGGAGCTATTCTCAGTCAGACAGGGTCCAGTGCTCCCGGTGGGAACCAGTGCTTCAACTGTAGTCAGGTTGGGCACATCGCTGCATTTTGTCCCCAACCTAGGCGGACTTCAGCTCTAGTGGTGTGCTATAATTGTGGGAAGGTGGGACACGTTCAAAGATCTTGTCCGAAACCACCTAAAAAGGCAAGAAGTGTGCCACAACAGCCGACTAGGGGGCGGGCGTTCACCATCACAGCTCCAGGCGTTGGGTCTTCGGGGGATGTTGTTGAGGGTAAGGATGAATAGTTGGTTCTGTAACCCTCTAAGATATGTTGTAATCTCTTTTATAATCTGGACATCTACCTGATTGAATGGATGTGTGGTGTCGTTTTGTTTGGCCATCAGGTTCTTTCGTTGTGGCTGGCCGGATGGCCAAAGTGTTGTTTGACTCAGGGAGTTCTTTCTCCTTTATCTCTGAGTCTTTCGCAGTGGAGTTGGGAGAGAGACCAGCTAGACTGGCCATTCATCTCAGCATGGTGATGCCGCTGAGGGAGCACAGTTTGGCATGGAGGTATCTACGGTCTATCGACTTGACGTTGAATAGCAGAGAGTTCGACGCCAGCCTGATCGTGATGGACATGCAGGAGTACGACGTGATACTCAGCATGGATTGGTTGGCGTAGTAGTCCGCTTTGATCAACTATGCTCGGAAGAGAGTTTATTTTGGGTCTCCTGAGGATGGGTCTTTCTTTGTGTAAGGTGGGTGTCAGGGTGAGCCCAAGCTTGTCATTTTAGCTATGAAGGCTTATAAGTCTTTGGTCAGGGGTTGCGTGGGGTATCTAGCCAATATAGTTACCTTCACTTCTCCTGAGTTGGGTGTTCACAACATCTTTGTGGTGTGTGAATATCTCGATGTTTTCCCTGACGATTTGCTTGGTATGCCACCTCACAGGGAAGTAGAGTTCTCGATCGATCTGATCCCTGGTTCTAGTGCTGTGTCGAAGCCTTCTTATCGCATAGCGCCAGTGGAATTGCAAGAGCTCAAGACTCAATTGCAGGAGTTGCTGGATAAGGGCTTTATTAGGCTGAGTGTGTCTCCGTGGGGAGCTCTTGTCTTGTTCGTCCGTAAGAAGGATGGTTCGCTCTGATTGTGTATAGATTATCGGATGTTGAACTAGATCACGGCAAAGAACAAGTATCCCCTACCTCGCATTGATGACCTGTTCAACCAATTGCAGTCTGCATCGGTGTTCTCAAAGATTGATCTGAGGTTAGGGTATCACCAGTTGAGGATACGAGACTCAGACATTCAGAAGACTGCTTTTCGAAAACGGTACGGGCATTACGAGTTCACGGTCATGCCTTTCGGCTTGACTAATGCACCGAATGCGTTTATGGATCTGATGAACAGGATTTTCAATCCTTTTCTGGATAGTTCGTTGTAGATTTTCTTGATGACGTGCTGGTCTATTCTTATGATGTTGAGACTCATGCCTTGCACCTGAGGGTGGTTTTGGATACTCTGAGGCATCATCACTTGTACACCAAATTCTCCAAGTGTGAGTTTTGGCTTAGCGAAGTCATGTTCCTTGGCCATTTGATTTTTGGAGAAGGCATTAGAGTGGATCCTGCCAAGTTCGAGGCGGTGAATAGTTGGGAGCGACCCAGGACTGTGTCGGAGATTAGGAGTTTCTTGGGTCTGGTAGGCTATTATAGGAGGTTTATCAGGGATTTCTCCTCCATAGCCATGCCTTTGATAGAGTTGACCAGGAAGGGAGTTCCTTTTTGCTAGGACCACAATTGTGAGGCAAGTTTCCAAGTGTTGAAGTCTTGTCTGGTTTCTGCCCCTGTGTTGACTCTATATTCTGGAAATGGTGACTTCACTGTGTATAGTGATGCCAGTGGAGTTGGGTTAGGATGTGTTCTGATGCTGCATGGCAATGTCATCGAATATGCTTCGCACCAGCTGAAGGATTAGGAGAAGAACTACTCGACCCACGATTTAGAGATGGCTGCCGTAGTGTTCGATCTCAAGCTCTGGCAACACTATCTCTATGGGGAGTAGTTTGTGATCTTCACCGATCATCAGAGCTTGAAGTATATCTTCACACAGAGGGACCACAACTTGAGGTAGCGCTACTCGGTGGAGTATTTGAAGGACTATGATTTCAACCTGTCTTATCATCTTGGCAAAGCCAACGTGGTCGCCGATGTCCTGAGTCGGCGTATGCACGTGATGGCGAGCCTGGTGGTCAAGGAGTGGACTATGTTGGAGGATCTGATGAGCTGTAGGCCGAAGTGGCAAGCTTGGGGAACGGTTGGTGCTTGGGTGGCCAACCTATCTGTTCGCTCGAAGCTGTTAGAGTTTATTGTTGCCTGTCAGCAGCTAGATCCATTCGTTCAGGCTCTGTTTAAGAAGCTAGATGTCGGTGGAGAGCCTCATTTCTCTGTTGGGGCATATGGTGAGCTGAGGTATGATATGCGCCTGTATGTGCCCTAGCATGAGGAGGCTAGGCAGAGGTTGTTGGATGAAGCACATCGGTTTAGGTACACCATTCAACTTGGGAGTACGAAGATGTACCAAGACTTGAAGTAGAACTTTTGGTGGCTTGGCATTAAGAGAGATGTTGCTGACCATGTGGCGAGGTGTACTACCTGCCAGTTGGCCAAGGCAGAGCACCAGAGACCTGGAGGGACCTTGCAGCCGTTGGATATTCCTGTGTGGAAGTGGGAGTATATCTCGATGGACTTCGTGACTGGTTTGCCGTAGACTCAGAGGAAGAACGATACCGTGTGGGTGATCATAGATCAGCTGACCAAGTCTGCTCACTTCCTAGCCATTCGAGTGAAGCTTCCGATGCACTGCCTCGTGGAGTTGTATGTCTCCGAGGTGATGAGGCTGCATGGTGTCCCAGTGTCCATCGTATCTGACAAAGACACGAGGTTCACCTCAAGGTTCTAGAGAACTCTGTAGGAGGCCTTGGCATGTGCTCAACTATAGCATGGCATTTCATCTTTAGTCAGATAGTCAGACAGAGAGGACTATCCAGACGCTGGAGGATATGCTCAGAGCATGTGCCTTAGACTTTCAAGGGAGTTGGGAGGACCATTTGTCGTTGATTGAGTTCGCCTACAATAATAATTATCACTCGAGCATCGGGATGGCGTTGTACGAAGCTTTGTATAGTAGGCCATGCAGATCGCCGATTTGCTAGAGCGAAGTGGGCAAGCGTCAACTGATTGGTCCTGAGCTTGTGCAACTGTATGCGGACAAGGTGGATCTGATCTGGAGCAGGTTGTTGGCTACACAGAGTCGGCAAAAGAGCTATGCCGATAGGAGGCGGAGATCGATGGAGTTTCTTGTGAGAGACTATGTGTTCCTAAAGGTGTCGCCGACCAAGGGTGTCATACGGTTCGGGAAGTGAGGCAAGTTGAGTCCTCGCTATATTGGCCCGTACCAGATCACCTAGAAGATCAGTGAAGTTGCTTATCAGTTAGATCTGCCACCAGAGATGTCGTCCGTGCACGACATGTTCCATGTCTCCATGCTAAGGAAGTGCCTAGCTGACGTTTCTCATGTGATCCTAGTTCAGTTAGAAGGGCTTCTGGAAGATCTGTCCTTTGTGAAGGATGCAGTCGAGATTGTTGACCTCAAGGAACAGGTGTTGCGGAAAATGGTGATTCCGTTGGTTTTGGTGCAATGGCATCATCATGGAGCCAAGGAGGCCATGTGGAAATGTGAGGGAGCCATCTTAGCCCAGTACCTGTATCTTTTCGCCTAGTGATTTCGAGGGCGAAATCATTTTTTAAGGGGTTAGGATGTAACACCCGTAAAATTCATTTTTGTAATTATTTACATTTTATGAATTTTATTCCTGGACGGGTGTTACTGTTCCTAGGCTCGTTGTGTGATTTTGTGCTTTTGGGCTTGGGCCTTGTAGGCCTACGTGGTTAGCATTGTGCATTGTGGCACTATACGTCTGGGGACTAGGTGTGGGGTCTACATGGGGCCCGTGCTCATGGGCTGTTTGTTGTGGCTGGTGGTTGGGCGGAGTGGTCGGTGTGCTTCTGCAGTGTGTTGGTGGCTGAGACGTGCAGGCGAGCATGCTCTCAGCTACTGCATGCGCAGGCTTTATAAGCCACACCACACTCCTCCGCCGCTCGTCGCCATCTTCCCCTTCTTTCTTCTTCTTTTCCCCCTCCTCCTCGACACACATATTTCCCTTCTTCCCCACCTTCCTTTCCTTTCCTTTTCTTTCCTTTCTTTCCGCCCCACTCCTCTTTCCTCTTTCCCCTCTTCTTCTCCTTCCACTCGCATCCCCTGTTTCTTCTTCTCGCACGTCGATAGAGAGAGAGAGAGGGGCGAGCGCAGCAGAGGGCTGTGGTGGCTCGTGTTGCGCGTGGAGCTTGGGTGGAGCGTCCTTGAGGCCGTGGTGTAGCCGTGGTCGTGCGAGGTCGCCAGGGTTGGCCGGAGATCACCGGAGGCCATTTTCAGGTACGCACCTCCACCACATGTAATAGAGAGCATGGAATTAGTAGAAAATGCTAGGATTGCATGAAATCTATGTAAATTTACATTCTTAGAATTTATTGTGATTTTATGAGAATTTATGGGCATTTATGGTGGTTGGTGTGTTTTGGGTCGTTTGGACCCTTCTGCCTTTGTGATTTTATATCTTGATGCATAGTGAATTGATTTTGGTTTTGTTTGGTAGGATTTGGCCTAGACTCGCGGGTCTACATCTTATATTTCATGCAAGATTTTAGTGCTTATTTAGGAGGTCCAATCGAAGGTCCCAGTTGGGGTGATTTCGGACTATATGGTTTAGGTCGTTTTCTGTTTTTTGCAAAATTCGGCATACCGAACTATTTTGGTATACCGTTTTTCTATCAGATTAGGTCATCTGGTCGAAATTCTGTCGTCCAATTTTGGACGGTCACCCGAATCAGGAGATTTTGGTCGACCGAACTAGATTTCAGTATACCAAATTTGGCCTGAGTGTTGACTGTTGACCTGATTCGGTCGACTGATCCAGATCGGTCCACCGAACCATGGATTTTCGGCATACCGGACCTGTTTTTTGGCATACCAAATCTGGGCTCAAATGTGTTTATAAAATGATTTTTTCGAGGGCTTTCTGGATTGTGGTATTATGTCCCTGTAAGATGGGATTGTGGGCCATTAGTGGTGGTCCCTTAAGACACTTGATGCACTGCTTTGCTGTAGTTTTGGAATAATTATCAACGATATGAAAATGGTTTTGGAAAATGTATTTCAAGGAAATAGATGGCTGTTTTGGAAAATATTTTCCTAGTTTTCTATGTATGGGCCGAGAAAGTATGGGATCGTGTCGTTGGGACCAGGGAATGTGACGACATTCTCGGGTGGTCGGGAGCGACTCCCTAGTTGAGGTTGGGGGCCAAGATACCTAAAGCTGAGGGGCGTCAGGTCCTAGAGGTATGAGACTCCTTGACTGTCATCTCAAGACTAGGGTTATGGTCCATGGGTTGAGGTGTCTTGTGGCATGACGAGGAGGTATGATACTCCTGCTGTCGCTGTGAGCACTTAGGCTCGGGTGTTGTCAGGTGTGGAGGTATGACACTCCCCATGAGTACCGTGTGTGGAGGACGCCGTGAGGAGGCATACCCTGTGGTGGCCAGTGCGGCCGGGACACGTGCCCCGTAGCTGGTAGGATCCTAAGAGATAGGACAGCCTTCCCAGGGAGGGGTTGGCTCTTGAGGGTTCTCTAGAGAGGGAGAATCGTAGAACAGTGAATGCTCCTACATAGGGTGGTCGTCACCATGGTAGTGCTGAACACTGGGGTCGCTCCTCAGTGGCCTACATGTGGCCAGAGTTAGGTTGCCTGGCACCGGGCTTCCTGACTCACTATGTGGTTTTGGCCATTGAGGGCCTTTGCTTGTGGCTTTTGGCTAGTAGAGCCCTGATTGTGGATTTTGGCCAGTGTGGTCCTAGTTTATGAGGTTTTGAGAAATAGTTTGCGAAATGAATCTAAAAGGAAAATTGATTATGTTTTGTTTTCCGTGGCTTTCGTGGGATGCGTACAGGGTGACTTTGGTCACTCATATGTTTTTCCTCATGTTTTTGGTTTGCAAGTGCAGGCATGCAATGGGTTAGCGTAGTACATATAGTCTGGAGTCTCCTAGCTGCACACAGAGGTTCCTAGTAGTTAGATATTTACTGTTTGGCTTTAATTTTTCCATAATTTAATTTGTTTTAGATTATTGTGGAAAATGTGAAGCGTGACGGACACGCCAACCGAGAGGCAGTCAGTGACGGTTCAGAAGGAGGATAAACGAACACGTCATTTGAGAAGTAGGCGGTGATGGTTTGGAAAGCTAAAAAGTGAACACACCATGTGAGAGGTAGTTGGTGATGGTTCGGAAGGAGGAAAAGTGAACACGCCAACCGAGAGGTAGTTGGTGATAGTTCAGAATAAGGATAAATGAGCACATCATCCGTGAAGCAGGCAGTGATGGTTTGGAAAGCTGAAAAGTGAACACACCAACCGAGAGGCAGTCGATGACTGTTCAGAAGGAGGATAAACGAACACATCATCCAAGAAGCAGGTGGTTATGGTTTAGAAAGCTGAAAAGCGAACACGCCAATCGAGAAGCAGTCGGTGATGATTCGGAAGGCTGAAGAAGCAAACACGCCAACCAAAAGACAGTCGGTGATGGTTCAGAAGGCTTAAAAAGTGAACACGCCAATAGAGAGGCAGTCGGTGATGGTTAGGCAAGCTTATAAATGAACACATCATTTGAGAAGCAGGCGGTGATGGTTCGGAAAGTTGAAAAGCGAACACTCCAACTAAGAGGCAGTCGATGATGGTTCGGAAGGAGGATAAATGAACACATCATCCAAGAAGCAGTCAGTGATGGTTCGAAAAGCAGAAAAAATGAACACGCCAACCGAGAGGCAGTCGGTGATGGTTTGGAAAGTTGAAAAGCGAACATGCCAACCGAGAGGCAGTCGATGACGATTCGGAAGGACAAACAAACACATCCTCTAAGAAGCAGGCGGTGATGGTTTGGAATGCTGAAAAGTGAACACGCCAATCGAGAGGCAGTCGGTGACGGTTCAGAAGGTAGGATACCAAAAGGGCAATTGACATAATACCGATATCAAGAGAATAATTCCAAAAGGTAGTTGACATGCCCTTGGTAACAAGAGATTAATACCAAAAGGTAGCTGACATGCCCCTGGTAATTGGAGATTAATACCAAAAGGCAGCTAACATGCCCCTGGTATCGAAACCCTAAGGATGTTGCTGAAAGAATGGAATAGAAGAAAGCTGGTGGCCTAGATAATTGGTTTAGCCAACAGAAGTTTGCCAGGAAGCACTTGCTTGTGGGTGCACCCTGAACTGTGACTACTTTAAACTGATGCTGTTTGCAAATTCTGCCAAATTTCACTGCTCGCACCAGACATTTTTGAGGAACTGGGAATCCATGGCTTGCTAGACTGTAAATTGACACTCTATGATCAAGGATGCTGCTTGTGGTTATGGCTTTGTAAGCATTGTAGTCCTAGCGATTGTCACTCCCCTAGAGGAATATGCACTTGACTACTATGCTGGAAGCACAATCGTACGCTGCATTTTCTCATAGCAGTCTGGATACTCTAGCTGGAGATCTTGGTCTAGACTCTTTGAACCATAAGTCGTGAGTCTGTGCCTCGTGAAGTGCCTGATGCACGGGTTCTATCCAAAGAGTAGATAACATCCTCTTAGTGAACAAAATTGACTTTTGGATGTAGTTGTTGCAGTCAGGACAGAATAGGTGCTCTTGGTATTGAGTCAAGTTGCCCAATGACATGGGGGTCTGGCTACAAGTGCTCTAGACATCCTATCCCTGTTTATGCAATCACCGGACATTCCCCCAAGTAGTGCCAGTGGAACTTGGTTGATCGTAGGAAGATTATTGCCAACGCTGCTGATTCTACAAGCTTGTAATCTCGTTGTACTGTACGTGCGCTTTGATCATAGTATAGGTGAAATGTTCCTGATTAGAGACGCTCAACGAAACTTCGTAATGCAATGCAAAACGCAAGTAGAAAGACTGCAGCAATCAAGGTAATGGTGGTGATGGATGATGGGTGAAGCTATTACCTAACTAGGTAAACATGTTATATTGATCAACTATGACATTTATTTATTGGGATTTTTGTTTGTTTGCCCTCTATTTGGTTCGAAAGTTTCATGCCTTTTGGAGGAGAATACCTTTACCTGAAATGGCCCTACAAAGACTCACAAGCTATGGGTGGCTCTCGTAGGATAAGAGGTGGCACTCAAGCTTGTCGTGTGGTGGTGGGATAGACCTAATTCCATGACAAACTCTTTAAGGTCCCGCACCTGCTCTTATGAGTTTACACGATTTATTTTTCCTCCCTCAAAGGTATATGACTTCACTCTATACCTGACTTGGAGGTAAAAAGCGCTTGGTCTCGGTTGGAGGCTTTTACTGCAGGAAGGGGGGCCAACCCTTCAAAGGTATGGATTTACTAGGCGCATGCTTCAACTCCTATCCAAAGTATGGTAGGGATAGAGATACGTCACATGCCTCTGACTCTTGGGCTGACTTCTATCTTCGCCGTCTATCTTCTAATTTCTTTTATGCCCATGCAAAGGTATATTTCTATTTTTGACTCACACACTAAGTCACCCTAGCATTTTATCTCCCTCTTGGAGGTGTTGGGACCTTGCGGAATTTGGACACTTCATCCAGCCTTGATAGGTGGTGGCTCCCTCGCTACTTAGTCATTTGAGTAGTGCCATCTGTGGAAGAGGATTCCAATCCGACGTAGGCAGAGTTATTAACATGCAAAGTATTTTTGGCAAAGTTATTAACATGCAAAGTATTTTTGGGTTTTTTATTTGTTATATTTTATTTTTTTTGTAGTTTTCTTCTTTTGGATGCTTTCATTCGTTAGAATGCATGATGACAATGCAAAAAAAATGAAATAACAAAGAAAAAAAGGATACAACTTCAGTCCCTATTGTTGAGCTTCCACTGCTAGTTGAGAAGACTGCGCTCATTGTTGATTCTGAAGTATCTGTAATTGCTGCACTCTGGGGTTTAGGGTATCTGTGCACTCTAAGTCAGACTGGTGCACGGCAAGTTGGCAAACTTCAGGCTAGACCTCCCACAAGGGAATGGGAACAGGAATGGTGCACGAATGTATCACTAGACTGAGGTAGGAATCAGCAAGAGAAGGATCAAGGCTGATGGGGTTCGAAAAGGCTAGGAAAAGGTCAGGAGAGAGAAGATAAACCCCAAAGTTTAGACATCTTCAAAGCTTGCAGGCTCAAATGAGGAGAGGTTGGCTACACTAGGGTGTGCAGATGTTGGTGTAGTTGTGGATATTGCCTCCCGCACGTTGACGACAATTGCTCCTTTGTTGATCAAGCTCTAAACAACATCCCAGAGAGTAAGGCAATTATTAGTCGAGTGCCTCGGAGCTCGATGATAATCACAATGCGTACTTGCGTCATTGCAACGCCTCGATCGCAGGCACGCTACCAAAACACAGTATCAAGCATAATTACACTAATTATAGAAACATCAAATAATTGTAACTAAGGCTCACCTTCAAGATCACAATGTGCAGCTAGAAGTTCCAACTCCTGCATCGGAACCCGGCTGCACGCGGTCTGCACCTGAAAACCAAATAGCATGCTTGAGTGACATCTAAGTCACCCAGTACGCGCCCCAAAACATACAAACCACAAAACCTCGGCAAAACCATAAATCTCACTTTTTCAAAACATGGTTTTCTCTTTTTGAAAATCATCCTTTCTTTTATTAAACAATCACTTGGGAATTCAATCCCAATCCATGCTTTTGAAAATCCATGTTTCCTTTTCTTTTCTCAAAACATTTGGAAATTCATTCCAAAACCACTTTTTCTTACAAAACAATCCTTTACATTTCTTTCAAAAACCCTTTTGGAATTCATTTTTCCAAAACATTCCCCTTTTCAATATTTGGGATTTCTTCCCAAAACACACTTTCAAATTCACATTTCTGACTAGATCCAGCCTAAAACACAATGCCCCATTAGACTCAAAACAAAATAATAAACATTGGCTGGCAACTAGTTAAAACATCATCATTTCTTTTTAGGATTTTAGGACCATTTCATCAGTCCAATCATGACTAAAACACATTTCACTATCTTTATTCATTCCCACTTTTCTTTACTGTTGTTACCTTGATCAGGGATAACCAGGTACACAAGCAGTAAGCGAAGACATCCTTCCCCTACCTTCCTGCACTGCTGCGATGAAATTCCTCGTGCGGGATGTCGCTGCCCCGGCCAACTGGCCTCAATTTCATTTTCATAAGTGCACGGGGATACGTCTCTGTCTGACGCCCCAATCGGTGACCCGAACAACTAGGTCCAATGACCCAGGCTCAGCCTACACCGTCGGTAACCCGAACAACTAGGCTCAAAGGCCCAGGCTTATCCTACATCGATACGAGCTCAGTGACCTAAACAACTAGGTACAACGACCCAGGCTCAGCCTACACTGTCGGTGACCCGAACAACTAGGTATGAAAACCCAGGCTCAGCCTACACCGCTATGAGCTCGACAACCACATTATCAGTGTTCCATTTCAAAACCATTTTTCATTTCATTCCATTCTTCTAGTTGCAGGACTCTATTTCCTTGCAACACCTGACCCTCAACTGGGGTCCCTACTCAAGCCATGAAAACCAAGCTTAAAGTCATAAATTGGGTCTCATGCCTAAAACCACACAAAACCATCTTTTCATTCATTAATAGGGTCTAAAACCGAAAACCACACCCAAATCCATTTGTTTGGGGTTCCACATTCCTCCATGTCACTACATAGGGAAACATCATTCGTATAAACCCACCATACAATTAAAACCACTTAACATTCATCAAAATTCACATTTTAACATCCCTAGTTCAGGGCAAAAACGGCATACTGAATTTTCAATTCGGAATACCGAAATTTCATGTTTCGGTATACCAAAAATTTTCGGTATGCCGAAACCCCTGTTTCGGTCGACCATGAAATTTTGGTCTACCGAAACCCTAAGTTCTTGCTTAATCTGCTAGGATTTCAGCATACTGAATTATTTCGGTATACCGAATTTCTCATAGATAGGGCACACCCCTGTTCCACAGCTATGGAAATCGCCCAAGGTGGGAGTCCAGATCGGACCCTCCAATCATGCCTCATAAATTTCCATAAAATCATGGGGTGTAGACCCTTAAGTCTACTTCAAAACCCCTCAAGCCATTCATGATTCCATCAACCACACAAGAAGATATAAATTCGTAAAGGAAGCATGCTCAGAGTGAAACCTTAAAACATTTTGGGCATAACTCCTCAAATCTCACGAAATTCACACAATCTAGCATGATCCCTACACATTCACATCATTTAACTCATTTTCATCATTCCTACAATTTTTCTACAATTTTTCATGCATTTCGCTCAATTTTATCATGCTTAAGGCATAATCAGTAGGAAACATGTAAAAGAGGTAGAGACATAGCTGCATACCTCCGATGGCACCCTGGTGATCCTTCCTGCACTCCGACGAGTCTCCTTGCACCCTGACGAAGTCTCTCCCGCTGGTAGACCACACGGATAGCCACCACTTCTTCCTCAATTGCGCGCACGTCGTTCTTCCTCTCCCTCTTTCTCCTCGCGTCACAGCTCACCTTCGTCCACTCGCCTCCGCCTCTCTTATCCCTACCTCATCCCGCATCACGCCAGCCACCCATCGTGTCGGAGGTGACGATGAGGCACGGGTCGTTGGGTGGTGGTGGCACGGGCTGGTGGAGGGTGAAGGGAAAGAAGACGAGTGTGTGGTGAGCTCGTGAGTGAGAGACGAAGAAAAAGGAAGAAAGAAAAGAGGAAAGAATGGGCACGTAAATCGAGGTGACTGTGCATCCTCAAATTGGACTCCACATTGGTCCCAAAACACAAACAGGAGCACAGAAAGCCAACCACAATCACACACACAAGAAACAATAGATTATCCATTAATAAACCATTTATACAATAAAAATGGATAATCAAGCCCAGATGTCATAGTCATACCACCTTGGGAGTGGGTTTGGTGGCGGACGAGGATCCAGGAGTCGCAGAAGTGACACAATCTAAGGGATGAGGGCACTCAGCGGCCTACCAAGCAAAGTGAAGTCTCTTTCAGTGCGACGACTGCGCCTCTGCTTAGGTTGTTGTTCTTGTTGAACCAGTGCGACGTGATGCACTGGTTTAACGGTGGAGTGTGTGTATGTGGTGTGTGGAGAGCTAGGTGCAAATGCTAATTGGTTCTGATCAGGGTAGCTCTCCACTCTAGTAGGCTTCACAGAAGGCTTGATGAAAGCGACGAATGCCCTTTTGACATTGCTGGTGTTGACAGTCTTGCTATTGAGGCTACTACCAAAAGAAGTGGGTTGCTTGGCGAATGTAGAGAGTGTAGGGAAGTTTCCACCTTTCAGTGAACTCTCCACGTGAGTGCAAGCCCGAATTAGAGATGCAAAAGTAGTGTTGGGTTGAATCCTAAGTAGAGCCCCAATTGCTGGTTGCGCTCCTTTTATAATGATCTCAGTAGACTCCTCATCAGAGGGTCTATTCATGATCTAGGAGGCTAGTGTATGCCAACGACCGACATACTCTCCAAATGACTCGTGGGGGCCCTGCCGGATTGCGACAAGATCCTCTCATTTAGGGATCAAGTCAAGATTGAAGGAGTATTGCTCCAGGAACGCCTTAGAGAGGTCGTTCCAAGTCTTGATAGAGGCCATGTTGAGGGATCTAAACCAACTAAGTGCCAACCCTGTCAAACTTTTCTGGAACAAGCAGATCATAAGCCTCTCATCACCCTGAAGCTGCGTGAGGTCTCCGCAATACTCCTTCAAATGGGATATTGGGTAGCTACAACCGTTATATTTTTAAAATTCCGAGATGTGGAAATTCGAGGGGAGTGTCGCCTCTAGAAAATAGCAAAGGTCCCGAAAGTGGTAGGACAAGTGTTCCCCGCCTTATACATGACGAAGTGCTCTTTCCAGATCGTCGATCCTTGCTAGGAGGGCGTCTGAAGTTGCTGCTGAAGAGGCAGGAGCAGCTGATGCGGGTGCCACTTATGTTGTATGGGTCGCGCGTGTGCACTCCTCTAGATCCACCCTAACGCCTCCTGGTGTCACGACATAAGGGCCAGCATACCAATGCATAGGTGTTGAGTGTAATGATGTTATGCATGGATAAGCTTGAATTTGATGCAAAGGGAATGAATGGATTTCATGTTGTGTCATGCAAGATGCAGAGTGAGGGAGCAACAGTTGTTGTGCCGATACTATTCTGAGCAACGAGCTCGAGGCATACTGCTCTCCAACTAGCCCAAACAACCGGCCACCAGGTGATGAAGTCACATATGCTGCATAGTGCAGTGAAGGTGCAGGAGGCAAAGATGATGCCCTCATCGCCGCAGTAGTGAAGAGCTTTGGCGATGGCATGGGTGAAAGTGCTGTGGAATGAGCCTGCAACGCTAAGGTGGTCTGCATCGGAACATCAGGGGTCAAGGAAAAAGGAGCATAGGTAGGACTAGGATCAAGAGCCACACACTGCAACCTCCTTGCGAGAGCCATCAGGTGCTGTGGTTGCATGGCAGAAGACTCACCGATGGATGGGTCAAATGGGCAAGAGAAGGAGAGGGACGGACCCTATGGCAGAAGTAACCGCAGTCGACTGAATTCTTGGAATAGGAAAGCTCGACGAATGAGGTGCATCTGGCACTTCTGGAACCTGTGTAGAGATCATCGCAATGGATTCAACAACAAACTTCTGAGCAATGAGTGCCTGCGAATGCCCCAAAGTGGGTTCAAAGTCCCCTTGGGCTCTAAAACGAAATGCACAGAGGGAAGGAGAATCAGAAGAAGTGAAAGATGAAGGAACTAGATATGGGATTTCCTCTAGAACAACAACAAAAGGCTTGCTGGTCAGTTGGGCCATGGCTGACCACGAGCGAATATGAATGGAGCTACGGCAAAGACAAACGCATGAGCTCTAAGACGAACTATTATCAAATGTGACTAATAGTTCAAGAAAAGGAGGAAGAAAACAACAACAGGAGGCCACCTATAATGGAGACACCTAGACTCCTAGTTGAGGACCTTGCAATAAGCTAGCTGTTATAAACAAGCAAAAGAAACAGGCATCAGAACCTAAACAATGACGCACAGACACATGCAAATTATTAAAGTGGCATGCCATGACACACAATGCAGATGAATGTCCTAAAGTGCACTCTCTCACCATGCATGTCCCATATGAGGTTGAGCACACGGGATGCACTCATGGGTTTAGGTTTTGACTCTGGTAAAAAAAGTAAGGTTCCCATTCTAAATCTTGGCCAAAGTGCAGGCAGTAAATGGGTGGTGCGTTGGTGGCCTCGTCTCCTGCAGTAGCATGGAGTTGTACCCTCTACTAACATCAACACGACTCCAGATAAGGAGGGACAAACTAGCAACACGTCCTATGCCAAAGCTATAGAAAGGGCTACCAGAATTTCCCTTCACAAACTGTGGGTGGACTCAGAGGAGAAGATGCATGCTTTCTAAAATGATCCTTCATGCACATATGCTTTTGTGTCTTTTACTTGCGTTTTATTAAACCATGGGGAATTGTGAGCATTTGTCTCTAGTTATGCCTTATTATTTGTTTGTTTAAGTTTGTGTGTTTTTTTTTAACCAGATAGGGAGGCAAACATGTCTTTACTCTCCTAATCATGGTAAGTACAAAAAAAAAGGGAAGAAAACATGCAATTATGGCATCCAAACGCTCAATCAACAAGCAAAAGGCATAAGCATGGCATGTGCTAGTGTAGTGCTCACAAGTAAGTGAAGAAAAGCAAGTATCATAGTAGAAGGCATGAATCAGGTCAAATGCATGTGTAGTGGCATCGCAATGGTGTAAAAAGGCATGTACAGTCAAATATGCGTGAAGAAATGGAACAAGCAAATATCCACAAAGTGTACAGACCAAAGATAAGCAAGAAAACCAAAACGAAAGCCAGAATCTGGTTATCCCCAGCGGAGTCGCCAGTCCCGGTGACCATGCCGGTGGAACCCTACACGGCTCTCCGATGTGCGTGGAAGCACGCGAGGAGTCCTGATACGGTCACAACAAAGATGGTGAATCCGGAGAAGAAGACTGGACTCGGAAACACCAAGGAAAGATAAGAAAAGGATAAGGAAAGGAGTCGCCACTTAGTCTTTTAATGGAAAGACGAAGAAAACCAAACACAAAGGAAAAACCAAAAGAAAACATATGTATGTTCCATGCCTAATGGATGTAGTGCACAAATCAATGTGGGCCAGAGAAAGGGTAAGGATTCTTGTTACGCATGGGGAAGGGGTTAGGCATCCCCATGTGCCCGAAGAACTCGGTCATTCTAGGTTTCTTGCTTGCTAATGGTCTATTGTGTGTATGCTTGTCTATTTTGAATGCACATGCCGAAGATGATTATGAAAACATGCCAAATCAAAGAGAAGGAATGAACAAAAGGAGAAAAATGATAATCCGAGGGACAATGTTGCCCATGTGCGATGAGGAAAATAATGAAAATCGAGAATACTCGGAAAGTGTCAAACAAATCAGCAAAAACTCAAAGAAATCCAAGAAAATCAAATTAGAGAAAATAATTCTCATTCGGGTCAATGTCAGCATTGTCAAGCCTGTACGCCCTTGTGCGATGGAAAACCAAATCAAATCAAAATTGTGAAAGTCGGAAGAAATCCAACAAATGATTGGAAAATAAAGTTTGAAATGAGTTAGAAATGTGTGCATGATGCAAGGAAGAAGGCATGAGAAAATATGCATGAAAACGGGAACAAAATGTACAAAATGCATGTGTGAGTGAAAAATGTAAATTCTAGGGGTTTTTGTGCAAAATTCACATATTCTGAATGAAGGCTGAAAATTCTGAGGCTAAATCAGCAAAAATACTTGAGAAAACACATTTTATGAAATTTTGAAGAAATTAGGGGTCAAATGTGCAAAAGTATGCATTTTTGTCAAAATCAGGATTCCTAGGTTTTAATATGCAATTTTGTCAGTAAAACATGTGTTTAAAACAATTCTGAAGTAATTCAGGGTTAAATGTGCAAGAAAAAGAGTTTATGTTTGAAAACAGGAAGTTTCAGGGACTAACATGCAAATTTACCCTAGAAACATGCATTCAGTGAGAAATCAGTGAAATTCAGGGTCTAAAATGCAATTCTTGAACACATTTGAGTAAATGTTTGAATATCCAGGGTTTTACTTGCAATTGTGACAGCAAAACATGCATTCAGAACTATTTTAATAAAGCTTAGGGTTTTTTATGCAAAATATTGAACCTAAAGATGAATTAAAAGCAAGTCAGGGGTTTATGTCAAATTTTAAAGCTTGGAAAACATTAACAAGAATGTACAGGGGTCACACTACAATATTTCAAATCAAACATTATTAAAATGGTTTTAAAAACATATGTAAGGACCTCAATGCAAGAAACAAGGACCTATGTGTAAGGAAAGTAAAGATTTAGAAATTTATTCAAAAGAAAACTATTTTTTATTTTTTATTTTTAAAAAAACATGCGACGACCGTCAACGATAGAGCCTCACCGTCGATGACTGTCTGGGATGCCCTTTTGAGGCATCCTGATGCCTGATCAGGCATCAAATCCTACTGGAAGCAAGATGAGAGGAAGAGGGAGAGATCCATCATCTTGGATGGAGCTTCCAACGGTCGGAGGTGGCTATCCACCTCCCTTGCCGTCGAAGCGGCTCTAGTGATGGCGTCATGGAAAAAGGAGGTCTTGGAGGCTACGATGTGGTGGCTCTAGGCTCCAAGAGGCTCAGGGATGCTGAGAAGAACGTTTTCTTCCATCCAGAGGCACGAACAGTGCTACTCCCTCATCCTCTGATCCAGCTCGCCGTCGCCTCTATCTTCCCTGGCGAGCTCGATAGCACGGGCCATCCAGGGATCGAAATGGGGTCTTGGCTGCTTTAGAGTGCTGGGGGAGTGTTGTGGAAGGATCTCGGATGCTTGGAGAGATGTGGCTGGGCTAGAGTTGACGATTCGAGACCCATTGTTCACCTTCTTCTCCAGCGACAATGAAAGGGCGTCCGGTGAGTTGCTCGTGGAGGCTTTTTGGGCTTGTTTCACGGCATCCTGAGGGGTGGAGAAGCAAGGGGAGGCTAGACTTGAGAAAATTGAGCATGTTTGGGCACGAATCATTCACTGGATTCGTGCCCCCACCTACGTCGCCGAAAAATCGTGCCCGACGACCCAAGATTCATCTAACTCCGGCCAAGAGAGCCTCTTGGCTTACTGGAATTGATCGGGGAAGAAGGTGGAGGACCTAGGGAGCTAAAATTAGGAGGAATTATGGTCTGAGGGGTGCTTACTTGAGAGGCAGTGGGGACGACTGCCGAAACTTGCTAGAGATGGTCAAAAACTTGAATTTTCCTCCTCTCCGAGCTTCCCGTCTGATCTGAGACCTCTCTAGTTGCTCTGGTTGAGAGAAATCTCCTGGGTTGCTCTGGTTGAGAGAAATCTCCTTGGTGCCTAGCGACCCAGGATTCGTCTGACTCCAGCCAAGAGACCCTCTTAGCTTCTTGAAATTGATCGGGGAAGAAGGAGGAGGACCTAGGGAGCTAAAATTAGGAGGAATTACGGTTTGAGGGGTGCTTACCTGAGCAGGCAGTGGGGACGACCGCTGAAACTTGCCGGAGATGGCCTGAAACTTGAATTTTCCTCCTCTAAAAGCTTCCCGTCTGATCTGAGACCTCTCTGGTTTCTCTAGTTGAGAGAAGTCTCCTTAGTGGCAGAAGGTATTTCAGTTGACCGAAACAAGGATTTTCGGACAATCGAATCCAAAGTTCAATTGACCGTTTTGGGTGTCTGATGCTTAGTTCGGTATACCAATCTGGTTTCGTCTATCGAACTAGAACCCTAGCCCATATGCTTAATGTGTATGTTAATGTTAATCTCATGGATTTTAAATGATGTTTTAAGCATGTGTTTGACATGGTAATCCACCTAAATGAGATAAAACTGTGGAATGATTTAACTAAGATTAATTATTGGTTTGATGTGGTTTTTATGTGTAAGACCCATGTCAATGAGATTTTGAGTGTTGATACATATATATATATGGGTGTATATATATATATTAATCTATAATAGGGTAATTAATTGGCACAATAATGATTACAATTATATTAGAGTTGCCTAAAATAAATTAGTAAGAGAATTTTGGAATATGGGTAGATTAAAAGCTGATATGACTTAGAAAACATAAATTCTTCCCCTTTTAATGGCATGGTTCGGGTTTAGTGATAATGTTTGACCCCAGAATTTGATATTGGCCAGTTTCTAGTGCATCACACTGAACTGAGTATTTAGTAGCGTTGTTTAGGTGTAAATTTTATTGGTGTTTGGTCTTGTAAGCCACTAGGGGACTTCAAGACAACTATTTGAGTTCTATGTGTTTCTTCAAGGTGCGTTTTATACCTTGAAGATGTCAGATTGTTGCTTTTTGTGGCTTGAGGATTTTAAGATGATTTTCAGAGTTCTTCAAAGAATATGAGTGAGCTTGAAAAGTGGTTTTCAAATAGATTTAAAGAGATGGTTTGAACTAGTAAGGTTTTGAGGAATGATTCAAAATGTTTTGAATTGGTTACCAAAAGAGTTTGGAAAGAAACGCATATGTTTTGCAGAAGCCTTGGAAAGAGATTTTTGGTTGAGAATAGATGACTCTCATTATAGTTTTCTCATATGATACTTGGCTTAAGGTTTTTTGGTGCATTTGAGAAATGCTTTCGAAATGATTTCCAAAAGAATTTGGAAAAGAGCTATGTATGCCTTTTTAAGGTTTTGAAAGTGATTTCTATTATTTTCTGTTGTGGTGAGACCAAGAGGCTAAGGTAAGTATTCGTCGAATCCTAGAGGTATGAAACTCCGAGATTGTTGTTTACAAGGGCAAGGTTGTGGTCTGTGGGTCGAGGGCCGGCTGGACTTGGAGGTATGATACTCCGTTTGTTTCGGGTACCGATGACCTAAGGTACTGACTGTACTCAGACGTACATGGCTATGATCCAAGGGGTATGAAACCTCTGTGCGATTGGACGCGACACCCTTGTTAGTACAGGTGCTGAGGTTTTGTTTTGGATCCATGTGGGTTTAGCGTCGGTAATCTAGTAGGAGGTATGAGACTCCAATGGAACTAGTTGTCAGAAACGATCGTGGTTGTAGGTGTTGTTTGTTTGGATCCACGTGGGTTTGGTGATGGTAATCTGGTAGGAGGTATGAGACTCTAATGGAACTAGTTGTCAGATACAACTGTGGATGCCAAGGTTTGAGACGTTGTAGGCTGGGCCTAGGAATATGAAACCTAGGTGTCCAAGTCACTATAGGGGCATTGTGAGGAGACACATCCCCGTGTTTTGGAGTAGCCTATGAGAAGGCATAGTGAGGCATGTTGGCTGGGGTGGTGTCTGCCCTACATGGGGAATTTCACCGCGGTAGTGTAAGTACCATTGGTCGCACTTTGGTAGTTTGCTTATGGCCTGGTCACCCCTAATCAAGGCAGCACTAGTGAAATGAATGGAATGATATGTTTGGTTTTGAACTGAGATTTGTGGTTTGTTTCACCCATGAGTGGCAATGCAGTTTTGCTTGGTTTTCGTCCGTGAGTGGCATGACTATTGATGTGGTTTTCCACCCATGAGTGGCGAGATGTTTTGTGTTGTTTCCACCCATGAGTGGCGAATTGATTTAACATGGTTTTGCCCTTGAGAGGCAAGGCTGTTTGTGTGGATTCCTGCCCATGAAGGGCGAGATGTTTTGTGTTGTTCCGCCATGAGTGGTGATGTGATTCAGATTGATTTTGCGCCCGTGAGCAGCGTTATGTTTTCCAGAATGATGTTGTGTCGGTTTTTGGGATTGTGATCCCATATGAATTTGAGTTGGGGCTTTGTGCTTAGTGTGGTGTGGCACCTTGGGTGCTGTTGTGAGCTTGACTTGGTAGGTGTAGCCATTTCAAGTATTACATGAGGTTTTGAAAACATGCATATGGTTTGAAAGGAATTAAAAGATGTGGTTTTTGAAAAGGCAAAATATGATTTTGAAAGGAAAAGAATGCTTTCAAGACATGACTTGAAAAGCATGGTTTTAAAAGGATTGTGCTTGCTAGGTAGTGATGCATACCCTATTGTGGTGTTGGCATACAGGAGAGATGCCAAGGTTTGTTGTTGTGGCATAGGTTATGCTTGTTTATTCGATGTGGTGTGCCAAATGGTTTGTGGGGTGTGTGTTGGGTGACCTTTGTGAGTGGTCACTCATGTGTGCTTTAATTTTGTGTTTCTAGGGGTGCAGGATAGGAGTTGGTTTCAACTAGTGCACATAGGAGGAGTCACTCTACCATACATGAGGGTTCTGGTGAGTTTATAATTTAATTTATTTCTGTTATTTAAGCTTAATAGTTATGTGTGAACATAGCCTAGTTTAATTGTGCTAATTAAAAAAAACAGTTAGGTGAGAGGTAGCACCTCTAGGACAGGGGCATTACACTTTGGTTTTGCAGTCACCTGTTGGTGAACTCCTCCGAAAGAGCTTACTCTGGTTGTGACAAGGCATTTCCCAACACCAAAACCCATTTAGCATCCCAAACTAGCCCAAGACTCTAAATTTACCCTAAACCTTAGCCATAGAAGCCCCAACCCTTTCAGTGATTTAACATGCAAGGAAATAGGCCCAAAGTCTATGCAATAGGCCCAACAATACGTCCAACGCAACTATGTAGCACAAATGTCAAGCATAGGCTCCAAGCACGGATGGTTACTGTGGGTAGCCAACATAGATCGTTGGCATTGCACCTTGAGTCAATAGCAGAATATAGAGGGATCTTTCAGCCTTTTAACTCTTAGACCACAAAATCATTGCTTCCTATTGGTTTGCATGGATTTAAAAATTTCCCTTGACATAGTTGGACCATCATAACCCTCATCTCAATCCTAATCCTAATCCAATCCCATTAATCCAATCTCAACCCTTCATTCCAAATTTTGTTATAAATCGATGATCCTTATTCATCCCTTCCGCTATAAAATAGTAACCTCTTCCTATGTGAGAATATTGTGACCATGCTGGTGGAACCCTATACGACTCCACGGTGCATGGAAACACATGAGGAGTCCCAATATGGATATGGCAAAGATGGTGAATCGGGAGAAGGAGACTACACTCGGAAACACCAAAGAAAGATAAGAAAAAGGATGGATAAGGAAAATGAGTCGCCACCTAGTCTTTTAATGGAAAGACGACGAAAAGCAAGATGCATATAAATGCAAGATATTGATGCAAATGAATGAGTGTATGCTCCGTGCCTAATGGATGCAAAACTTAGCCATTGCAGGCTAGAGAAAGGGTAAGGATTCTTGTTATGCATGGAGAAGGTATTAGGTACCCCCATACGCCCGAAGAATTCGGTCTTTCAAGGTTTCCTACTTGCTAATGATCTAGTGTGTGTATGCTTGTCTACTCTTAATGCACATGCCTAAGATGAACGTGAAAACATGACAAATCAAAGAGAAGAAATGAATAAAAGAGAAATGATAAGGGAAATAATCCAAGGGACAATGTAGGCAATGAAAATGCTACTTTACTGTACGCCCTTGGGTGATGAGGAAAATCGTGAAAATTGAAAATATTCAGAAAGTTTCTCATAAAACAACGGAAACTTAATAAATTGAAGAAAATCAAATGAGAGAAAATAATTCTTGTTCGGGTCCATGTCGGCATTGTCGAGCTTGTTAATGTACGCCCTCGGGCGATAAAAATCCAAATCAAATCAAAAGAAATCCGGAAAATAAGGCGAAAAACTAATTTTGAAATAAGTTTGAAATGCGTGCATGATGCAAGAACATAAGTATGAGAATATATGCATGAAAAAGGGTAACAAAATGTACAAATGAAAGCATGGGTGAAATATGTAAGTTTCCAAAGGCCTCTGTGCAAAAATTACATGTTCCTAGGTAAAGATTAAGGTTTCTAGGGTTAAATCAACAAAAATGTTTAAGAAAACACGTTTTATGCAATTTTAAGGAAGTTGGGGGTTAAATGTGCAAACTATGCATTTTTGGTAAAATTAGGATTCCTAGGGTCCAATTTGCAAATTTGCCAGTAAAACTTGTGTTTAGTGTAATTTTGAAGAAATTCAGGGTTAAATATGCAAATTAGTGGACTCATGGATGAAAATATGAATTTCCAAGGACTGATGTGCAAATGTGCGATAAAAACATGCATTAAGTGTAATTTTGGAGAAATTCAGGACTTAAAATGAAAAGCTATGCACTTTTTGAGTAAAAACATGAATTTCCAGGGTTTGGTTTGCAAATGTGCCAGAAAATCATATTTTCAATGCAATTCTAGTGAAGTTCAGGGTTTTATGTGCAAACTAGTGGACTTTTGGCTGTTAGAGTTGTTCTAGAGGAGAATTGAGCTCTATTTAGTGGCTTACCTTAGCTGGTAGTGGGTGGAGGCTATTCCAGTCGTTGGAGCTCGCTGGAGACGGTGGCCGGAGAGCCTTGGTTGTTCGGCGAAGGCTCCTGAGCTCTGAGCTACTTTCACCTAAGTTTTCTCAGTGGCTTCACTACTTGATTTCGCTGGTTTTCAATGGTTTGGTCTCTATTGGTGTTTTTCTCCTTTTTTCTCTTGTTCGGGGGCCCCCCCCCGGGGGGGGGGGGGGGGGGGGGGGGGGGGGGGGGGGGG